>WNWK01004480.1:0-139514 GCA_009830355.1 Cherax destructor | reverse complement strand
ACCTTTTTACGCCGATCTTTACAAACCCCAAAGATATTGTCTTTTGTTGGGTCCCTGGTCATGTTGACGTACGGGAAAGAACGGGCAACACTGCTGCGCGGTCAGCAGTACATGACCTTCAGTTTCATATGAGGTTTTCCCTTTTCACGGACTATTTTGCGGTCATTGCTACCCACCCCACCCGTTGGAAACAACGCTGGTCTGCCCTCTGAATAACAAACTTCATTCTTTTAAAACCCGGGTTATAGGTTTTGGCCTTCTTGTCCCCAAAGTCGAGGTTGGGAGACACACTCCCCCGTCTTGCATCGGCCACACTCGTCTTACTCACGGGTATCTCATGGAGAGGCTCCTCCCCTTTTGTGACATTGTCAGGTTCAGTGTCTGTTTACTTTCCTGTTGGGCTGCCCTCTATCAACGAGCCCCAGAATTTACCTCCAACGACGTCTTCGCTCTCGTCTTTCTTTCCCTTTCCCCTTCTTGCAGATGGCCCCCCCTTTTAACCCTGACTCTCATTGATTTTTTTGACAGAAACGACTTACTACACAAACTCTGAAGTTATATTAGCACCCCCCTCAGTCCCTTCTACCTCGATCTCTTGCTACCCTCCTTCCCTATACCCCCGTCATCTTGCACTCCATACCCTACTAATCGTCCATCCCCCTTTTAAAACCCCCCTCTCCTGCACCCTACAAAACCTGCACCCTGTATCCCCCTGTGGTTTAGCGCTTCTATTTGATTATAATAATAATAATAATGCCTATCAGTTCTAGGAGGTGGCAGCCGAAGGAGATATGCTTTGTGGCGGGTATCCGACCACCCTCTCTTTTGTCCACCGAGATGGCTCTGTGGATGTGAGGTTGCTATCCCGGAGCACTGGTTTACTGGCGTGAAGGGTAGAGTATGGAATGGGTTCCACGCTGCATCAAGGTCTTCTCGGACGAGAGGGGGAACTTATGACCCTTTTATGCCTTCTAGTAACTGTCCCTCTTCCTTTTTTTTATTTCCTTTTTTTTCCATAAAATAATAAGAAAGAAGTACCCAGGCCTATTTTTTTGTTACCGCATCCTGTTCTGACCCAGCTTTGTTATTGGACCATTCTCCAGACTTTTCCCATACTCCTGCTGGTGACATTGTCACCTGCTCCAGGTCCCAAGGCTCTCCCCTTTTCTTCTAGTGTGTCTGCCTCTTGCACACCTTTAACTATGCGTCTGGCTTCCCCAAATACAGTGCGATGGTTTTCGGATCGCCCATCTGCCTCAGGTCGGGCCGCTCGTGGTCCTATGCCTAAACGTTCCAGACCATTTGCTGACAACAGTTCTTCCATTTCTGATCATTCCACTCAGAAACGACCTACATGACACCCACTTCCTTTATGCACCATGTTTACAAGCACACACTGACCCAAATTCTTTTCCCTACAACCGACATCTCCAACTAATTATCTTCCAGACCACAGTATTGGTAAAGCTCTTTTGTGACACATTGGCCAGAATATATCCTTTCATGCTCTACGGAGTGGTGTGCACATCATTACTGTTTAGAATGACCTTTCCCATCTTACTTCCATTAATAACGTTCCTATCACAGTTCACAAGCACACTACTCTCAATTCTTGCAGTGGTATGTGCTGTATAACCCTTGTTGTTTAGCGCTTCTTTTGATTATAATAATAATAATTGCAGTGGTATGGTCTTACCACGTACCATTGTACAGTGTGATTTTCTGTCTTGTGAAGATATTTTAAAGCAATTAGCCCTTCAGGACCTTCTGATTCTCAAAGAGGATACATATGCCCTGCCTGCTCATGGGAGGAGGCGCTTACCCAGTAACATCACCCACTTAACCTTTGCCGTGAACTCCTGTCCTCCATTTATATCCTAGGGCATCATCTTGAGGTCCATAAAGTGGTCCCTACACCTCAACAGTGTCAAAATTGTTGGCGCTTAGGACATTCAGCTAAATACTGCAGTTCTGTGGTGGAGTACCCAGTCTGTGGTGCAGTGGCTCATGCATCTTGAAGTCTTACCCCCACTTGTCTTAATTGCAATGAAACTCAATCTTCTTTTTGCCGCTGATGTCAGGTCTATCCCAATGAACGTGAAATTCGTTTTCTCAAGGAGAGCGAAGGCCTTATGCTATGGCTCTCTCTCGGCTCCGCCTTCAGGGGAATCTTCCTAGTGTTCCTTATTCTCGAGTAGCTAGGAGACCAACCTTGGCGATCCCCTCACATACCAGCTCCTCTGGCGCCATGTCTTCCAGGATCACCCATGTCTAATTCTTTTGCGGTTTTATCCTCTGAAACCCCCACCTCCTTGTCTCTTCCTGCTTCTACTTCATCTCACCCGCTAGTTTCTCAGTCTGTGAGGCCTCGCACGCCTGCACCTTCTTCGCGCCTATCTGTAATTATTCACTACTGAACTTCTCTACTAAACTTATTAAAGCCTGATAGCATTACCTATAATAACTTAATTCTCTTGTACTCACTGTAACGCATCAAAGGTCCATATAATTATCTGTTATTGCCTTACTAATCTTAAGTTAATATTAAGTTTGCTCGAAATGCTCGGCATTCGAAGGGGCTTTTGGCACGTACACCCAACTATTATATTCCTTTGTACAACTATGAATCATGTCAAAATAAACTTCTTTTTCTTATTCTTAACACCTGGGAAGTTGAACCTGTCTCCTAAGCCCAAGTCTCTTTGCATTCCTCCGGTGCTTACAATTCCCCAACCCCCTTGGGAAGTTCCTGCTGTCCGTGTCTGTTCTATTCCTCTACCTTGCGCGAAAGCCTGCCTACCTACGGCGGCTTCTCGCGCTTTTTTTCTAGACCACTTCCGTTCTCATTCCCATGCCATCGCAGTGTACACCGATGGTTCAAAGTCGTCTAACTGCGTCGGATTCGCAGCAGTGTTTCCGGACAGTGTCGTGCGAGGGCATCTATTACCCTCGGCTAGCATATTTACGGCTGAATTGTATGCCATTCTTGTGGCACTTATCCGTATTGAATCTATGCCTGTATCACCGTTTGTGGTCGTTTCAGACTCCCTTAGTGCTTTACAGGCTATCCGTAAAATTGATACACCTCACCCCCTAGTTCTTCGTATCAAACTTTGGTTACGCTGTATCTCTAGCAAGCACAAAGATATTGGAGAGGCTCCCTGCCCCTCTCTGTGAGCATTGTCAGGTTCCAGTGTCTGTTCGACATATTCTGTTGGACTGTCCACTTTATCAATGAGCACGCAGAATTTACCTCCAACGGCGTCTTCGCTCTGCGGCCCTTTCTTTACCTTCCCTTCTTGCTGATGGACCCTCCTTTAATCCTGACTCTCTCGTTGACTTTTTGACAAACTGACTTACTACACAAACTCTGAAGATTATACCTCTAGCACCTCCCTCAGTCCCTTCTACCTCGATCTCTTGCTACTCTCTATCCCTGCACTATCCACTGTCCTGCTGCACTCCATACCCTACTAATCATCCATCTCCCGCTTACAATCTATTCTCCCTGCATCCTGTCCTGCCCTGCCGTGCTGTATAACCCTTTTGGTTTAGCGCTTCTTTTGATTATAATAATAATATTCCTCTACCTTGCGCGAAAGCCTGCCTACCTACGCTGGCTTCTCGCTCTTTTTTTCTAGACCACTTCCGTTCTCATTCCCATGCCATCGCAGTGTACACCGATGGTTCAAAGTCGTCTGAAGGCGTCGGATTTGCAGCAGTGTTTCCGGACAGTGTCGTGCGAGGGCATCTATTACCCTCGGCTAGCATATTTACGGCTGATTGTATGCCATTCTTGTGGCACTTATCCCTATTGCATATATGCCTGTATCACCATTTGTGGTCGTTTCAGACTCCCTTAGTGCTTTACAGGCTATCCATAAAATTGATACACCTCACCCCCTAGTTCTTCGTATCCAACTTTGGTTACGCCCTATCTCTAGCAAGCACAAAGATATTGTTTTTTGTTGGGTCCCTGGTCATGTTGACGTACAGGGCAATGAACAGGCAGACACTGCTGTGCGGTCAGCAGTACATGACCTTCCAGTTTCATATAGAAGTGTTCCTTTTACAGACTATTTTGCGGTCATTGCTACCCACCTTCACACCCGTTGGCAACAACGCTGGTCTGACCTGCTAAATAACAAACTTCATTCTATTAAACTGAGTATAGGTTTCTGGCCTTCTTGTCACCAATGTCGAGGCTGGGAGACTACACTCTCCCATCTTCGCATTGACCACACTCGTCTTACACATGGGTATCTCATGGAGAGGCTCCCTGCTCCTCTCTGTGAGCATTGTCAGGCTCCAGTGTCTGTTCGACATATTCTGTTGGACTGTCCACTTTATCAACGAGCACGCAGAATTGACCTCCAACGGCGTCTTCGCTCTGCGGCCCTTTCTTTACCTTCCCTTCTTACTGATGGACTCTCCTTTAATCCTGACACTCTCGTTGACTTTTTGACAGAAACGGACTTACTACACAAACTCTGAAGATTATACCTCTAGCACCTCCCTCAGCCCCTTCTACCTCGATATCTTGCTACCCTCTATCCCTGCACTATCCACTGTCCTGCTGCACTCCATACCCTACTAATCATCCATCTCCCGCTTACAATCTATTCTCCCTGCATCCTGTCCTACCCTGCCGCGCTGTATGACCCTTGTGGTTTAGCGCTTCTTTTGATTATAATAAAATTACAATTCCCCAACAGTTCTCCTTTTCGGCCTCGGTGCCTAGTTCTCACCCCCTTTCTAACTCTCACACGAAGGTGGAGGTGCACCCCCTCCTCGTGTGGTCACCTCTTCTCCTGTGGCCCCCAAACTTCTTCCCCAGTCCCCTTCCAGCCTCCTCCTTCTCCTGTTCCACCACAGGACTCTTCTGTTCCCTCCATCACATCTCTCCAGGTTGATACTCCATTCCTCTCTCAGACCTCTTTGGTTCCTTCCATAGTCTCCTCGATCACTACTTGCTCTACCTCACCTGTCTCTGAAATCATGGTATCGGTATCTTCTTTGTCTGCTGAAACACTTGATGCTATCTCCTACTATATTGCGGAGATGGAACCCTGGATGGACATCAGTGTGCCTCCTTATGCCCCTTTTTATTTTTCACAACCCTCGCAGCAATCTTTTTCTTCACAGCATTCCGATTCCTCCTTACACTCTTTCCGTTGCCTCCACACATTGACTTCACTGACACTACTAGCCCATAAATTTTATCACTATTCCTTGTTGGCATACCTATCTTTGTGAAAAATGACTTATTTACAATGGAATATTCGTGGCCTCAGGGGTAATCGGGGAGAGCTCCAGGTGTTGCTCTCTCAGTTTCCCCCCAGTATGTTTCGGGTTACAAGAGCCTAAAGTTCGTTCAGCGGTTATCCGTCCCTTATTGGGCAATGTGCTGTTGCATTCTGCTGATCCCTTTCCTGATGAAACTTTTAATGAGAGTGCGCTTCTTGTGCGCTTTGGTATACCGCTTCATCAGGTCTTTGTTCTCAGCTGCATTCTTCTGCAGCCCGTATTTATTTGCACAGGTGGTATACAGTTTGCTCTCTATATCTCTTCCCTTCCCGTGTCTTCTGTATCTTGGATGTTGCATTCTTGATCTCTTCTCTGCTGCTACCCGTCTTGTTAGGTGATTTAACGCTCGTCATCATCTTTGGGGAGGGTCCTACTGTGACTCTCGTGGTGATCAGTTGGAGACTCTTCTCATCCTCGTCATTTTAAATACAGGTGATCCCACCTATTTTCACTCTCGCACTCAGTCTCTCTCTTGCATCGATCTTTCTATCTGTTTCTCGTCAATTGCTCTTGATTACACTTGGTCTGTTCTCCCAGATTTGCACGACAGTGAGCACTTTCCTATTATTCTTGTACTATGTATTCCCGACTGCCTCGGGAATACATACTGCGAATACATACTGCGAATTTTTACTCATACTGCTTTTTGTGGGGACCCTTCTTCGTCCTCTATTGATGAGCTGGTGCACCAGTTTTCGACCTTAGCATCACATTCTAAATCTCAAACATCAGGCAGGCATTCTCAGACATGCCTGCCTTGGTGGTCTCCTGCGTGTGCCCGTGCAATGCGTTTGAAGTGTGCTGCGTGGGGCCGATATCGAAATAATCGGACCGCAGATTATTGTGTTTTGGATTTTAAGCGAGCAAGGGCAGTCGCTCGCCGCATCATACGCGATGCTAAATGCACTTGTTAGCAAGACTACGTTTCTACTGTTACCTCGACTTCGCTATGTGTGAGGTTTAGAAGGTACGGAAGTTGTGTGGCAAGTACGCTCTGGACCCAGCTCCTGTTTTGCGGGTTGCTGGTGTTAGTATTGCAGAACCTCTGGAAGTTGTCATGGAAATCGAGAACTATCTTGTCCGTGTCTCCCAAGGGCTTCACCTCTTTCCCTCTTTTCTCGCTTCTAAGTCTGCCAGGGAGCAATCGCCCTTGGATTTCTCCTCTAATGGGATGGAGCCATATAACGTACCTAGCTCTCTTAGAGCTAGAGTCAAAGATTTTCACTTGCCGATCATTGGTAGCTGGGCCTGATGATATTTTTATCCGTATGCTACAGGATAAAAATATCAGCCCTTACAGTTCTTTTGCGTCTTTTCAATCTTATTTGGACACATGAGGTTCTATTTCATCTATGGAAATCTGCCATTGTACTACCGTTTCGCACACCAGGCACCTCGGGGCTTGATACCTCTCACTATCGTCCCATTGCTCTGACCAATGTAGTCTGTAAGGTGATGGAACGATTGGTGAATAGACGTCTGATATGGTACTTGGAGACTCTCAATAGTCTTTCTCCTCGCCAATATGGCTTTCTCAAGGGTCACTTTACTTTGGACCCCTTGCTCCACTTAGATACGTATTTGTGAAATGCCTTTGCTAATAAACACTCCATCCTAGGAGTCTTTTTTGATCCCGAGAACATATGACATCGCTTGGAGGTATAATATCTTAGCTCAGGCTCACTCCTTAGGCCTTGTAGGTTAAGTATACTGTGACCATGTTTACCATTGCAGAGAGGTGAAGGGTGGAAAAGGTTTACATTATAATAATAATAATAATCACAATAAGGACATCAATAGTAATACTGACAACAGCAGTAATAATAATAATAATAATAATAATAATAATAATAATAATAATAATAATCACAATAAGGACATCTATAGTAATAGTGACGACAACAGCATTATGAATAATAATAATAATAATGTTAATTTCCGAATGTTCTCGCTAAAAATTTATACACCATATGTGACCAATTTAATTAATTGGGGAAGAGGGGAGGGGGGTGTTGCTTTATAACATCGAGGGCATCTCCATCATTGGTAGCTCCGTCACCATTAAAAACTCGAGCAAGCTCCTAGGATATGGAATAGACAGATTACTCCACGAAACGCAGCTACTACCCCAGTCCCACCCTGGGGTCGACAGAGTACCAGACGATACCATACTATCTATTCCCACAGGCAGAGACTGGGAGTGGACAAAAATATAAGAATACGGGAAACAAATAAAAAGAATAAATAACTAGAATTAGAGAGAGAAGAAAGCAGCACTAGTTACTATGTACCTGCTATTTTTAACAGTGGAAGAGGTGAAAGTAGCTGAAGTCACAGAACTAAGTAAATAAGTAAGAACATAGGTAAAAAAATACACACAAAAGACAGTAATAAAATTTTCACAAAGAATATTTATCACACATTAACATAAGTATGACTCGAGGGGTTGATTTGCTTCATTACATCCACACAACACACATGCCAACAAACAGACAAACTTAACAAAAGCCCACCTCAGCCAGCTATACAGCTTTAAACAGGCCCCATCCCACATCAAGAAGCACCTATATAAGATGATGATAAGATCTATGCTTGAATATCCTTGCATGCCTATGTCACTAACAACAAAAACCAACATGTTAAGCTGCCAAGAGTCCAGAACAAGGCACTCTGCTTCAACACAGGCGAGGGAATAGAACCAAAATGGAAGATGTACACATCCAACAAGAAATAGACGCAATAAATGTCAGGCTTGACAAACTGAAGAAACAACACCTATTCGCCATTCAAGATCTCTGTATACCAGACAGGGAAAACACTCTCCAGCCAGCTAACAAAACTGATTATATAATCAATACTCCTCCCCTTAGAACCCACAGGATGTCCCTCCAAGAAAGAGTCTGACGTTTCATACACAAGGAGGACCGGGGAAAAAACGTGACCACGCCCTCCCATACAAACATTGATTTCTACACCTCGTTCTATAAAAACGGGCCGCCAGAGCCCTTATCCTTATCTCACTCCTAACCTCCCTCATGCTCCACGACACATGCAAAAAATCTAAAACAAGATACATGACCGCACATCGCACGTCGTCTGTACAACCCCCCACATCTAAGTTTAAAGCCCACAAGGTCATAATACCCCCGCCCCCCACCATACGAAGAACTTGGCCAAACCATTCCCTAACCCTTCCCAGGCACCTGCAAAAATACACAGCATGATACGCTGTATCAGGCATCCCACATCTGGTACAGCTGCCCTCCCTCCTCAAACCCATAACAAACAGGAGAGCTTTAGAGGCCAAGATGCCATGCAAAAACCGAAACCCAGTCTCACGTACCCTAGATGGCAACTGCAATCTCCTAAAAAAAAAAACACACCTTTCACCATTCGTACATTGGGAAAGTTTCCACACCTAATACCGCCCCCTCTTCCATCCCTACCCTATCCAGCTTACTAACTCTAATCCCACCCGGCTCATGCGCCACTAACAGAACTCGCAATATTGCCTCACATCTCAGCAGCTCCCGCCCACTCCACCACCTCCGTAACTCCCTCATTATCCTATCTACCTTTGCTCCACGCACCCCACCCCTCACCACAAATTCCTGCTTAACGAAAATACCCTGAAACCTCCTACCCAAAGGTATCAACCCCAAGCCCCTAATGCCACCCTTGTCATCACCACCTTCTTTAACCAGTGCTTACCAAATCCCCAAATGAATCGCAAGACTCTAGCCTGCAGCCTCAGTACATCCCTCTCCATGAGAGGATATATCACGGCCACATGCCAAAGTTTGCTATACACCAGCATATTAATAACCACCGCTCGTTGCAATAATGTAAAATCCCCCGCTCTCCAACCCACCATCCTATTCAAAGCCTCTTCCACAACCGCAGAGGAATTAATTTCACGTGCTACCCTAGCTTCATTGCAAAAGGTTACCCCACAAATCTTAAGTCTATTTACAGTGACCCACCCATACCTCTGCAACCTCCTACCCAAAGGTATCAACCCCAAGCCCCTAATCCAATAAATGTGATTTTTCCCTATTAACCCTCATGCCAGAAGCTGACCCAAAAACTTCTATCATCCTATTGATAACACTCAACCCCTCCTCACTTCCTACCAAAATGGATGTATCATCAACATACCCAATGATCCCTGGTGCCCAATCATTGTCCTCACCCGCTTCCCGGACACCCTCAGACACCAACTGATAAAAGGGGTCCTGCAAGCATGCAAACAGGGGTGTCCCCTGTCGCAGCCCCCGCCCCATACCCACCGTTACCCCCACCCACCCATTTACCTGCACATGCACCTGAACCCCCACATACAATGTCCTTAACCATCTCACTATTTCTTCACCAAACCCCTGCCTTCAAAGTATCTCCTGCAATACATCCCTGTTGACACGATCATAAGCTGTTTCCCAGTCCAGCCCTACCACTTCTCCCCCCCTTTCGACCCTCCACAAAACTCCTAATTCTCCTATGCCCCGCCCGCATACTGCATCTGGGAACACCATACCACCCACCCTCTAGTATGTGACATAAAACTACCTTCATCCGATTCACCAACACTCGTGCAAAAATCTTGTAGTCTGAACAAAGCAACGTTATTGCACGATACGCTCCCAAAGACTCGCTATGCCGTCTCTTGGGTACAAGCACCACAATCCCAGTACGTTGATCTTTCCCCATATCGCCCCCGGATTTCATGCTATTGAAGACCCGAACTAGCACCTGCCTCAAAACCTCCCAATGAGCAACATAAAAATCGCCAGGGATCCCATCTATCCCTGGCGATTTCCTTAACCTCTGACCCTGTATTGCCTTCAACACCTCCTCCTCAGTGATCATCCCCTCCATGCCCATACAATCTGCATCACTAATTCTCGAGACAATACCCTCTAGGACTATTCCACGCGCTACCCGATCACAATCCACCTGACATAACTTCTCCTGGAACCAAACATCCGCATATCCACCGATACCCTCCGTCGTCCGCAATAGCTGGCCCAGCCGGTACCCACCTAACTCTCTATCGACTTTCATAGACATAATTGTCATATCTCTTCTGCGGCACCTAAATTTTCGCAACACATACGCTGAGGCCTTATCTCCCCACAGTACATCATCCAACCCCGCCCGTATTCGAATGGCATGAAACGCTTCCTCCTGAATCTCCCGCAACCGTTCGTGTAAGGCTACAATCTCCTCCTGTGTATACCCACCCCCTCCCCCTCCATAGCATGCCCTCAAATTCCCCTCCAAATATTTTTGCATGCCAAGACTCAATCGCGGAACTTCCCTCCCCATCCTTGTATAAAAATCCCGAATTGCAACTTTACCTCTCCCATTCCACCACCCAACAATGTCCTCAACACACCGACCCTCCTCCCATACCCTCCCCCACCCCTCCGTGAAAATCCCACAATGATCCAGGCTTTGCAACAATCTAGTGTTCAGCTTCCAATAACTAGAATACATATGTACCGCACCTTCCCATGATAAACAAGCCAACAGGCCCCTGTGATCCGAAAATCCAACATCCACACAAGTCACATTCTCCACCCTCACATCCCCTGACACATATATGCTATCTAATCTAGCAGCATAGCCTCTCCTGACAAAAGTATGTTCTACAAAACTCCCCCCCCCCCGATCACATCCCCCACTTCTATCACACCCAAAACATCCCTCAACACACCCAATAAACATCCTGCCCCTCTTGGCTCAACATCCCTTTTACGGATTACACAATTCCAGTCACCAGCAACAACAGTTATCATCGGTTATTCTCTCAAAAAATAAACCAATTCATTACGAACAAAATCTTCCTTAACACGACGACTATTCACAGCAGGCATGTAAACCCCAATAAAACATACCTGGATATCCCCCCAAACCCCATCAACTCGAACAATCCTACCCTCCCCCCCTCCTCCCAAGACCTTAACATAAAAGGGCTGGTTTCCCTGACCCCAACAGTAACCCTCCCTTTGAAATTCATTGCAATTCCCATATACATGACTAAACCATTCAGACTCAAGTCCCTTCCACACCTGAAATTATGCTCCTGTAGGCAGCATACATCAACACATAGTCACTTCAACCCATCTCTTCTTGACCTCTGCACGGAGGCTATTAACATTCATATTCAGAAACGTAAAAACTATAATGGGGGTTTTCCTCTCTGCTTCTGCACCCTATGCCCTCCCAGCGGGACAGAACTACCCCTTGCACTACTACTTTTTCCTAGTTCTCCAGTCCGACCTAACAATGCCCCCTTCCCCCCCTTCACCACGTCTGCCCAGGCCTTTTTACCAGACCTCTGATCAGGCATTAAAATATCATCACCAGCCATCTCACTAGGCCGTTTACGAGATGTACCCGTGCAAACCATTACATCATCCCCTTCAGCCTGATGCACCTCGACCTCCATTACCACATGCGATACCCTGGAAAGCTCATTGACCTCAACACCATCTACACATCTGATTCGTAACTCATCTGCCTCTTTCACCACCTCCGCAGGTAACATGCCTACCATCGTTGGACTATTGAGCATCCTGTGAAGGTCCTCGAAAGTAGGATCCACCAATCCCACCTCCTCGCCGACACCATCCCTGTCAGAATTATTCAGCGCCGACTCCTGAGTCGGGGCCTGCATATCCATAGATAAAGTCTGCACGAGCACTTCTTCCTTGGGAACTTTGTCGCTCCATTTCCCAGTGCTCGACTCAACTCCTGCATCCTCTGACACATCCGGCTCCACAAACTGTACCATGCCCTCCTGCGCTGCCTGATCAGCAACAGCTGTTCAATCGTCCGAGGCCCGTCGCGGCAGGTCCCATCGTTTCTCACACATCACCGCCATATGTCCTGGGGACCCACAGAGCCGACAAGTGCGTATCTGCCCAGGGTACGTAATGTACACCTGGGTCTTAAAGGCTTCCATGAACACATACGATGGAATCTGCCATAACAGAGAAATATTAAAAAATGCTATAAAACATTATTTTATTGCATTTTTTGACTATTCAAGGCATTTTCAAGGATTTTCTGAAAAACTATTTTTTTAGATAAAATATACCTATGAGTAAGCCTCCTCAAAAAAAAAAAAAGTCATTTTAAGGACAAAAGATCCCTCCGGCATTCCTGCATACACACCCTGGGCCCAACGCCCCACAGTAGCTGCGTGAATAACTCCATACTGTCCGAAAACCTTCCGCACATCCACTTCATCAGCTTCAAATGGAGTATTCCGAATTCTTATCCAAGAATAATGCATAGATACATCTCGTAGATGTACCTCCAAGCCAGTTTGGATCACCATCCTCCGTTCCTGATACGTATCCACAATTGCCTCGTAAGCACCAGTGCTGGAAAACTTGACAAAGATCCTCACGGCACCATTGAGGGAAACCCCATACAGATCAGCAACCGGGATCCCGTAAGTGTCCCTAATTATCAAGGGAGGCAGCACATCAGCTGTACTAGGGTAAACAGCTCCCTGCAAAAGCTCAATACAAACGGTGTTTACACGTCGCCTGTAACTGGCAGCCATGTTGCGGACAACAATGTTGTACGATACTGCCACCAGGGGACCCAGACAGCACACCCTTCCTCCACCATGGTTGGGCTGCGACTGAATATTAGGTAATCCTAACTAAAGGAAAGATCTACTCGGAAGAAATAATGAGGTTATATAGAGGTAAAACCTGAACTATCGGTAGAATTTACTATATGAGTCTAGAGACAGTCTGAAATTTTTATTTGTAATAAGAAAAGTTTATGAATTAATCACAAAATGTAAACCATTTAATGATTATTACTCAAAAATTATTTTAATTGTCGGGAAAATATAATTTTAATTAAAACTATAAGTATGATTAAGAAATAAACGAGGAACAAATAAAGCAGCACGATATACACCGAGGGGTGTATATGTCATCATATATATGTCATATATACATGTCATCATATATATGTCATATATACATGTCATCATATATATTAGGGATTAATGTTTCCCTGAAAGGTAATGAAAAGGTAATATGGAGCTTTAACGTGCGTGTGGTCGACAGGGTTTAAATCCAATTAACTAAGTGTAATCCAAAAATGATACTGTCAAAATGCATGGAATCTTTAAAAATATATATTTTCTCTATACTTATTGGTACTCTGGCATAACCAGTGCCAGATAAATGTTAGGTGAAAAAAATATCAAAGAAACGCTGAAAACAGCATAAAAACTTGTTACACAATCTACTCTTGCCTACAAGAAAGATATTTCTAATCATTTTTCTTCTTCATCTTGCCGTCTCTGACGAAGATTGTAGCAGTGATGATTCTGACGATGCGACGTAGAATGAATAGAAGGACAATCATAGTCAGATGGAGGAGGAAGATTACGTCCAGCATGAGGAACTCCACCCAGGAGAGCTGTGCCGCTGGTGACCTCAGCTGGGGCGCACCTCTGTGACGGATGACGTACTCCGTCCAGAACACTGCCAGCTCCGTGGGCGGTACAGGTTGATCCCGCAGCGGCAAGGACATCCTCAGCACGTTTTCCTTATACCTGTGCACAAGTACAGTGAGAAAATCTTAAATATCACCCATACATGTTACATATTTAAAAGGAGAAGTTGCAGAAATATTAAATGAATAGTTACGAAAAGAAAGGACAGGGGTTCAAATGCTCGAATTTAGGACAGATGAGGATTAGAATTAAAGTGTGATATGATAAGAGGTTATAGTAAATTTGAATACACCCCGGAGCAGAGAGGACTGTATAGGAGTTAAGGGAGTCTTGAACCAAGTTACAGATAATTGTTGCGGGTGACCTGAATTCTAAAGTGAGGAAACTATTGAAGATGCCATAGTATGTACATGTATGTGTAGGGTGTCAGGGAAAAATGATAAGGAAGACCTCTTATGCTTCAAAAAGAAAGATTGCTAGTAACAAGTAATACTTTTTTCAATGGTGAGAGTTACAAATTACTCGGTTATGTTTTTTTATTTATTATCACATAGGCCGTTTCCCACCAAGGTAGGGTGGTTTGAAAAAGAAAAACTTTCATCATCATTCACTCCAGTTATAAAACTGCAACATTAACACTACTCCTTCAGAGTCCCGGTCCTGTACTTCCCATCTCCAGGAATCAATTCTGGCCTGCCGGTTTCCCTGAATTCCTTCATAAATGTTATCTTGCAAACACTCCAACAGCACGTCAAGTCCTAAAAACCATTTGTCTCCATTTGCTCCTATCTAACATGCTCACTCACGCTTGCTGGAAGTCCAACCCCTCGCCCACAAAACCTCCTTTACCCTCTCCTTCCAACCTTTCCTAGGCAGACCCCTACCCCGCCTTCCTTCTAATACAGATTTATACACTCTCATAGTCATTCTATTTCATTCCGTCCTCTCCACATGTCCAAACCATCTCAATAACCCCTCCTCAGCCCTCTTGATAATAAGATTCTCTGCATTATATTCACACCACACATTGCCCTCAGACATAACATCTCCACTGCCTCCAGCATTCTCCTTGTTGCAACATTCACAACCAATGTCTCACACCCACACAAGAGAGCTGGTATAACTATTCTCTTATACATTCCTCTCTTTGCTTTCATGGTGTTACGAACTATGCCCATGCACGACATTTTATATTTGAGTATTATTCTAGTTACACGATTTCCGTCTCTATATCATTATCTGACCTCATGTATCATGATACTATGATATTGCTCTTTATTTTATTATATATATGTTAATGCTAATATTTATGTATGTATAGAAATAGGGAAAAAGGATGGAATCACAAGTTAAAAGACCGACCACCGAGTGAAGATCAAGGCTAAGGACTCTTCAACCGCTGATGCTTCCAAGCTAGCCCTTGCTACTACCCTTAAAAGCAATTTGCAGTTGAAATTCTCAGGAATTTCCACTCTTCATGAAGCCTTCCTTGTCACATTCATCAATGATGAGGAAGCAGAAAAAGTCCTCTCACCACCTGCTATCAAGACCCTTGATGATCAAGGCTTTGTTCTCTCACCATCACCATTTATGAGAGCAAAACGATCGGTGTTTATGAAAAGGCTTGACAAACTTATCACCTCCATGACTACCGACGACATCAAGCAATCAATTGAAGATCTCAACGATTGGGCTGAATTAGAAGCTGTAATCAAGATCCCCACTGCTTCATCAATGCTGAAAATCACGTTTATCGACGTGAACATGGCTGCCAGAGCTCTCTCTGATGGTCTAGCTGTCTCATACTACTACATCAACCCTGGTCAACTTGAACCTGAACGTTTCAAGCAAATTTCACCTTGCTGGACATGCTTTTCCTACAGTCATTCTACCAACGATTGTCACGTCAAGAACAAGAAAATATGTTCCAACTGTGGGTCTGAATGTCACGCCTTTCGTTCCTGCACCTCCACTGCTGCTCCTACCTGCATCAACTGTAAAAGTGATCATCATACTCTGGCAGCCAAATGTCCTGTTCGAAAGGAGATCCTTTCCAAGAAATTAAAGGAAGACCTTAAGAAAACACCAGGCAACTCTCCAACTTATGCTGCAATAACCAAACTCCAGTCTACTACCACCAAGATCCTGCAAGCCACTCAGCAGCCGCCGCCACCAACACCAGTACCACCCATCTCGCCTCTGCCTGACGACATCTCCACGAAGATTTATTACTGCATGATGTTTGCTCACATGCATAATGCAGCTCAACCAGGATCCTTCAACACATCGATAAACGAACTTCTTGCCCTCAACAATATGCCAGCATTCAACTTCCCAACAAGTCCTCCTTCAGCTGAGATTTTAAAGATAATTCCAAAAGTCGTCAACTTTGCTTCACCAGATGACTTGCAAGAATTGCTGATTAAAGACAACACTCGTGCTACTACAGCCTCCACCAATGAGAGTTCACCACCACCTCACACCACCACCACTACCAAGAACCAATCAGCTGCCTCCCTGCCAGTCGAGACACAGCCACTCCCCACCACGAACCAATCACCGACCACTTCTACTATGCACCCGACTCCACCACTACCAGGACCTGTAACTCTTTCTGCGGCCCAAGCTTGCAACCCACCCGCTGCTGCTCCTAACACATATACTGCAAATGATCCAAAAGAGGAGGTGAATTGCTTCCGTGGTATTTACTTTGTCTCCACCAACCAATACCCCGAGTTAATGTATGCCAAGGAACTTCACCAGCGTCTTCAGGATGGAACTGTCAAGTATACCCTTGATCAGTCATCCTACATGATATTCTACTAGAAACCGACCTCCCTTTTGAAATTGACTACGTCACTAGAAAGAAATTCAAGTCTCTTGTGAATGGCTCTCCTACTCATCTGACATTAGACATCACTACTTCTCCCGCCTCCAAGACCCAGTAATCAGCACATCACTGTGCAGTGTGACAGCCTTCTCTACCCTCCCTGCCTGCTCTGCCGCCCTGCCGCCCTTCCCGCTCCAGTGAGCCAGTCCTACCGTCCACCACCCTGCTGAGTCATCGCTTGCAGTACGTCAGTACCACCTGCTCCACAGTGGTTGGGCCACTGATCTTTCATTTCCTCCTCGCCTCCACCATCCCATCCTTTTCCAGTATATTTCCATCCTTCCCTTTCCTTCTTCCTTCCCTTTCCTTCTTCCTTCCCCATCTCGTCGATTCTTCGGCCATATCGATTCGATTCGAGACCGGCCGCTAGTTATGCTGCCGGCTGGAGTCAAAGGTTTTGTCACGTGACCAACCTGACGTGAGAGTTACTGGTCGCTGACACAAACAGTTGGTTCCGGCCCTCAGGCGTTAGCACAATTCCCCCTAGCGCTCTTGAATATTACTTTATCTCTTGCATGGGACAATATAGAATTTATCTTAGAAATAATGTGGAATAATTCAAGAAGTCTCTCTACGGGTTTACATTTGATCTATGTATAACTGTCTATATTAATGAGTAGGTTCACCCACTCACTTCTGAGTAGTACTCTGCCTTGTACTCTCACGTTTAGGCTGATCTGTTTTCTAAAGTTCTCTATTCATATTCCGATCCCTTGCACAGGAATATCAATGAAACTTCCTGTATTTATTATTTGAACTTAATGTCTCTGTGAAGACATTGATACGATTTGTGTTAGCAACGTATCAGTTATTTCATGTCATTTATTAATTGCCTAACTCTACTAACAAAAACTGTATATATAATTCTACCATTTGTGTAAAGGGAAAGAGAAGTAATTCCACGCTCTTTATTAAGTTTATGGTTCACAGAGATATGAAGATCCCATCTAAGTTTTATTAGTAAAGACTAGGATTTTACTCGTGAATTTTGGTCATCCTAAAGAAAGTAGAAGGTTAACAAAGAAAGCCTCTTTGGTTAAAACGGCTATATTTGTCGCACTAAACCCTTGTTGCCATTGGAGTTTTCCCCTAGACAAAAGCCGATATTCAAACTGGTTCCACAAGATTTAATCACTGGAACATTGTTACCCCTCCATGCGCAATAATGGATAAATTTCTTTGTCTCCACAAACTCCTCAGTGCACCACTCACCCTTTTTCATCTTTCATAGACTCATCTGCTGACACGTCCTCTCCCAAATATCTGAATACATTCACCTCCTCCATACTCTCTCACTCCAATCTGACATCCACTCTTCCGTTACCTAATTTTTTTATTATCCTCATCACCTTACTCTTTCCTATATTCACTTTCAATTTCCTTCTTTTACATACCCTACTAAATTCATCAACCAACCTTTGCAACTTTCACAATTTCCCAAAAGCACAGTGTCATCAGCAAAGAGCAATTATGACAACTCTTTATATTCTAACCCCACACTTCTTGCCAACACCCGCGTATTCACTTCTCTTATAACTCCATCTATAAATGTGTTGAACAATCATTGTGACATCACACATCCCTGTCTAAGGCCTACTTTTACTGGGTAAAAATCTCTCCATCGCCTACATACTATAACCTGAGCCTCACTATCCTCGTAAAGACTCTTCAATGCTTTCAATAGCTTACCTCCTATTCCATACATTTGCAACATCTGCCACATTGGCCCCCTATCCACCCTCTCATAAGCCTTTTCCAAATCTATAAATGCCACAAAAACCTCTACACTTATCTAAATACTGCTCATCTATGTTTCACTGCAAACACTTGGTCTACACACCCCCTACCCTTCCTAAAGCCTCCTAGTTTATTTGCTATCCTGCTCTCCGTCTTCCTCTTAATTCTTTCAATAATAACTCTACCATACACTTTACAAGGTATACTCAACAGACTTATTCCAATATAATTTTCACACTCTTTTGTCTTCTTTGCCTTCATACAAAGGAACTATGCATGCTCTCTGCTAATCCCTAGGTACCTTACCCTCTTCCATACATTTATTAAATAAAAACACTAACCACTCCAAAACTATATACCCATCTGCTTTTAACATTTCTATCTTTATCCCATCAATCCCAACTGCCTTACCCCCTTTCATTCTACCCACTGCCTCACGAACTTCCCCCACACTCACAACTGATTCTTCCTCACTCCTATAAGATGTTATTCCTCTTTGCTAGGTTATATATAAGTACCTAAAATGATGGTGTGTAGACTTCTGGATATGAATGACTTGATCATTATTTAGGGGTAGCTACAGTAAAAGTAAGGCGAAGATGGAGTAGAAAGTGAGTGCCATTAGTAAATGAGAAGTGATAATGAATGAACTGGGAGATACAAGCAAATATTCAAAGAAAGAAGGTCTAAAGAGTGTAGATAATATGAAGGTCAAAGTTAAATGTGAAAAAATTAAGAATGTATAAGGCAACATTAATAAAATGATTCATGAAAACCAATTAGCCAGACTTGAATTCTACACGTGGGAAGTACAGTTCATGTACTCAGGAGTGGACGTTACAGTTCGGAAGTTCATAAATTTTAATATATACTCCTTTTACAAGACAATTACTGAATAAATGATGATATAAGTTGTTTTTATTATTTTTCTGACCTAGAAAGCGATTATATATTCTCTTAAAATGAAAGGGCAAAATACAACTTTGAAATTTACAAATTTTCGTGGATAATTGAATTGAGAGTAAAGGACTGTTACATAACTGGAGGGAATATACTTCAATTAAAGAATAATTAAAAAATTACCTTACACATAAAGCCACTAAAGAGCATTGAGTATTAAATTGGTATTTATTTTACCAAATAAACATACTTAGGGTCGTTAAGAATTTTGGTGAGAGCGTCAACGATCATGTCCACAGTAAGTTCTTCCCATATCAAAAAGTCTCCTAATCCAGAGTTCTTAATAAACATGCCATTCTTGGGCTGGTCACCGTAGATAGGTAGAGCGAGGAGTGGCGTGGCGTGGTAGATGGCTTCTTGCATACTGAGGAGACCACCGTGTGTGATGAACACCTTCACGTTGTTGTGACCTGTGAAACAATGTTAGTGAAAGAGAGGGCATGGTACATTATTAATGAAAACTGAATGACCTCTCGGGTCGTCGTTGACGCGTATTAAGTTTTAAGTAATAAGGAAAATGGAAGAAAATCAGAAAGAGGCTAAGGCCAACGGAGGTTAGGAGACGGCTATTTAACAACTTAGAGTAAAACACTGACATAAATATTTATTTACTAAAATTTAATTATGGGCATTTAATCATATGGGTATATGAATAACTAGAGTGTAATGAACACTTATCAGTATTCAATAATAACCCATAGAGACAGAAACACAAGAGGTTAATTGATCTGTATATTTCAATTAGCTCTGAGCTTATCACAACCACATATGTCGTAGCACCATGATATATATATATATATATATATATATATATATATATATATATATATATATATATATATTTTGGTACAAAATTATTAATTTTACATTAACATAAATGAAATTTTTTTAAAAGGGCTTATTTTAAACGAGTTAATTGACTAGTATTACCTATTCGGCACATTATATATATATATATATATATATATATATATATATATATATATAATGTGCCGAATAGGTAATACTGGTCAATTAACTCGTTTAAAATTAAGCCCTTTTTAAAAAAAAAATTCATTTATGTTAATGTAAAAATTAATAATTTTGTACCAAAAGAACCTTAGAAAACTTACGTAACCTTTTTATAACGAGCAATTTAATTTAGCCTAATCCAACTAAATATATTGTAGATAATTTACAATTATTTAATAATAAACAAACACAATGAAATATGTTTTTTTTTTGTTAGGTTCAAAATAATTTTTGCGAAATTATTAAAAGATTATAATATCAAAACGGTCTTCATAGAAAACCTGACATTCTATAACAGATGGGAAAATAAAAAGTCTGGGCCAGATGGTGCTATCGCCCCTGGTGTAGATGTTCTGGTAGATAGTAACTGTAAGAATGGAGAAATGAAAGTTGGTGGCCTGGAGGGAGACAGGAGCTCTAGTGGGAAAACAGGTGTAGGCAAGGACATGCAAAAACCAATGTTACAAACTAGCAATACCACGGGAGATAGTAAACAAGGGGATGCCTCAAGAAATAATGAAAACAAATTGCCATAAATAACTGATAAAGGCTGAAGATAGAAATGAGAAAGGAAAACACGCACCAGTGGGGAATACAGTCACAAAAAACTAAGGCAAACAGAAACCAGGCTAATGTTGAAGTTTTAGCAGTAAAGATCGAGAATCAAAACCTGGTCATTGTGGTTGTATACAAGCTTCCAGATGCAACTTCCCAACAATTCCAGGAACTTCTTTTGAAAATTGACCACTGTCTGGAAAATCTTCTTGCTCCTGCCCCCAACATTTTGCTCCTTGGAGATTTCAATCTAAGGCACCTAAAATGGAGGAATGTAGCAAATAATGTTATAGCAGTGATAACACCAGGAGGCAGCTCTGATGAAAAGTCGCACACACACTAGCTTTTAAATCTGCACCACATTCACCTTAAACCAGCAAATAATAGAGCCTACAAGATTGGAGAATACACTGGACCTCATCTTCACTAACAATGATGATCTGATACGAAATGTCACCATATCAAAAACAATATTCTCAGATCACAATATGAGAGAGGTTCAGACATGTATGCGCGGGGCCCCAGACCGACAAAATGTGATCAGTCATGAGGGAGCCTTCACCAAATTCAACTTCAATAACAAAAACATAAGGTGGGACCAAGTAAACCAAGTCCTAAATGATATAAACTGGGAAGATAGCCTAAGCAACACAGATCCAAACCTATGTCTGGAATAAATTAACTCTGTGGCACTCTTTTAAGGAAAAGGAGGAGATGTAAACTATAAAGAGAAAGGCGCTCCCCATACAGGCGAAGGCAAAGAATAACAGAGCGGCTACAGAAGGCCAATTTATCTGCAATACATAGGGAGATACTGGTCAGAGAAATAACAAACATCGAACTAAAGCTAAAGGAATCTTACAGGAGTCAAGAAATGCGGGAAGAACTAAAAGCCATAAATGAAACTGAAAGAAACCCAAAATATTTCTTTTCTTATGCCAAATCAAAGTCGAGAACAACATCCAGTATTGGGCCTCTACTTAAACGAGATGGGTACTACACAGATGACAGCAAGGGAATGAGTGAGCTATTCATGTCCCAATATGACTCAAATTTTAGTGAGCCGCTAACCATTCTGAGAGTCGGAGACCTAAATGAATTTTTTTATGAAAGTGACACAGAATTTGGTAGACACAAACCTATCTGATATTATCCTGACGCCAAATGATTTCGAAAAGACGATAAATACCATGTCCATGCACTCTGCCCCAGGCCCAGACTCATGGAACTTCGTGTTCATCAAGAACTGCAAGAAGACCCTCCCTATCACGTGGATTTAACATCCCATGGAGAGGAAGCATGTTAAAAACAACAGACATAGCCCCACTCCACAAAGGGGGCAGTAAATCAAAGAACTACAGACTGATAGTGATAACGTCCCATATCATAAAAATCTTTGAAAGGGTTCTAAAAAGCAAGATCGCCACTCATCTAGATACCCATCAATTACACAACCCAGGGCAGCATGGGTTTAGAGCAGGTCGCTCCTGTCTGTCTCAACTACTCGACCACTACGACAAGGTCCTGGATGCTCTAGAAGACAAACAGAATGCAGATGTTATATACACAGACTTTGCAAAAAGCCTTCGACAAGTGTGACCATGGTGTAATAGCGCACAAAATGCGTGATAAATAAATAACAGGAAAAGTTGGTAGATGGATCTATAATTTCCTAACAAATAGAACACAAAGAGTAGTGGTAAACAGAGTAAAGTCTGAGGCGGCTGCGATGAAAAGCTCTGTTCCAAAAGGCACAGCACTCGCTCCCATCTTGTTCCTCATATCTGACATAGACAGGGATATAATCCACTGTGTCGTGTCTTCCTTTGCATATGACGCCCGAATTTGCATGACAGTGTCCACTATTGAAGGTACCGCAAGGCTCCAGGTGGACATCAACCAAATCTTTAAATGGGCTGCAGAAAACAATATGAAGTTCAATGATGAGAAATTTCAATTACTCTGATATGGAAAACGTGAGGAAATTAAAACTACATCAGAATATAAAACAAATTCCAACTACACAATAGAACGAAAAACTAATGTAAAAGATTTGGGAGTGATCATGTCAGAGGATCTCACTTTCAAAGACCATAACTTTGTATCAATCACATCTGCTAGAAAAATGACAGGATGGATAATGAGAACCTTCAAAACTAGGGATGCCAAGCCCATGATGACAATATTCAGGTAGCTTGTTCTATCTAGGCTGGAATATTGCTGCACACTAACAGCACCTTTCAAGGCAGGTGAAATTGCTGACCTAGAAAATGTACAGAGAATCTTCACGGCACACATAACTGCGATAAAACACCTCAATTACTGGGAACGCTTGAAGTTCCTCAACCTGTACTCCCTAGAACGCAGGCGGGAGAGACACATTATTATATACACTTGAAAAATCCTAGAGGGAGTAGTACCCAACTTGCACACGAAAATCACTCCCTATGAAAGCAAAAGACTCGGCAGACGATGCAACATCTCCCCAATGAAAAGCAGGGGTGCCACTAGCACGAAAAAAGAAAACATAGTAAGTGTCAGGGGCCCAAGACTGTTCAACTACCTCCCAGCATACATAAGGGGGATTACCAATAGACCCCTGGCTGTCTTCAAGCAGGCACTGGACAGACACCCAAAGTCAGTACCTGACCAGCCGGGCTGTGGTTGAAACGTCGAGTTGAGTGCAGCCAACAGTAACAGCCTGGTTGAACAGGCCCTCATCCACCATAAGGCCTGGTCACAGACTGGGCCGCGGGGATGTTGACCCCCGAAACCCTCTCCATGTATACTCCAGGTAAACACAAATTTTCGCTTGCCTTATTCGGCAAGAAGAGCATTGCTATTTAAGCCAAAATCGCAAGTTTTACCTATTCGGCATGACTTATATATATATATATATATATATATATATATATATATATATATATATATATATATATATCCAAAAGGGGATGGAAATCATTAGCTCAAGATCTTTCGCAAGCTCAGTGCATCACCAGAAGCTATGCAATGTTGCAAGGCTCGCAACAGATAGTATTTTAAAATATTGTCTCTGAGGCAAGGCAGAAGCGTCACATTGCAATGTTAGTGTCGTCCGCTCATCATCCACCTCCACCCGTAACTTCTCTTCCCTTACGGGGACGGGGCGGGAGGAACATCAGAAGTTTACGGAAAGATAGTTACGGAATAATAATAATAATGGTAGTCAGCCCAAAGCGTCATTTTAATCAACGACAACTAAGCTAGTGACATATGGAATAAATTTACCTACGAAGTAAATACACCTACATACTCAGGTTTTATGTAACTTAAGAACATAAAACTAATCAGATGTGTTGTGTGTCACCCTATACATCCGAGAATGTTCTAGAAAGTGTTATCTACAAACATTCCTACATTTTTACCTACCCTGCTCAAAAAAAAATATTTTACTTCTATAAATAAGGAACATGAAAACTAGTAAATAAAATCATGTGATTGAGGCTGCTACATAAACTAAGACTCACCAAGAATGTCTTGTTGGGGAAGCCACTTGCTGATCATCACGTTGTCAGGGACGTCCTCCAGCTCTTCCTCGTATTTCCAGATGACTCGCTGTGGCAGCCTGCGGAAAGCCTGGATGAATACGTCGCGGTACTTGCCCGGCATTGAGATACTGCGCGCAACAGATCCCAAACTGAAGTAAATTACGCCTGATTCTGCTTCAGTGATCCACGATTCTAATTCCTTTAGAAATAAGTGTGTTTTATTATATTTTAGCAAAGAATTACACAATGAAAGCTAGGTAAGAAGAGCAAGACAACAGACCTGAGTCTCTGAAGACAGAACTATGGTTCATTGACAGGACCAGTGATATTGTTTACGGTGGCATAACAGGATGATACAAACAAATGTCAGGTAGTCAGGACAACTCACCTGAGGCAGAGGATTGGCGGGACGGCAGTGCATGGCGCCCACCTCCACCTGTGAGGGCAGGAGAGGCAGTGGTGTGCTGATAGAGAAGTGACTGTTGAGCAGTGCTAGACTCACGTTCCTTTCCAGGTCCAACAACAGTGGCAGCTCCGGGAACTGAGCTGAGATCTGAGGAATACCACCAATACTTGACAGTTGTGCATGGTCGTGGGGGTGGAGTTGCATCAAAATATCAAGATGTTTCTGTTGCTCAAAGTATCATTAGCTTCCACACATTACAGTAAAATTATAACTACACCTTTTATGAAGCTGAACAATTTTATATAGATAGTTCTACTCGTTGTTTGACAATCATTGGCTCAATGAGCCGCTTGTATTGTCTGTGATGGTATATTGCTCACCTCTTTTTGTATCAGTGGCACAACGCTCCATTTCCTCCAGTAAAGCGGAAACCCAATGTGTAGGAAAGTATTGTAGACTCGATGCCAGAGGCTCATGGGTCTTGGGTAGTCCTCCAAGAAATTAGGGACGTACGCTGGGTTAAGAACGTTGCCCAGAACGGAGCTCTGACGTGGTTCCATCCCTGACGTTGAAAGGGTAATGAAGGGAACTTCGTGCAGGAAGGGATATACAATCTGTAGGAGAGCGAGTTCTGAGCCACAATACTGAATTTAACCAAAACTTTCATAAAAGATTCCAGAATTGCCGTCACTATTCTCAATACAACCCAACATAGAGAAAGACAGCAGCAGATTTTCGTTTTTCCTAATTCCAGCGTTCCTGGGCAACATTTATAAACTACAAAACAATGACCAACAATCAAGGCACATTATCAAGAAACTATAGTTCCTTGATAATAATGTGAAGAATAAGGTTTTAATTGTTAAGGGTAACCATGATTTTAAATTTAAAATTTACTCAAGATAGAGTTAAAATGTCGGTATTCTCATCAATGTTTTTCAGAGTTTTACTCATTTGTAGTCCAGAGTTCTTTGATGAAGAAATCTCCAAAATTTATGAAATAGCTAATGATCAAAAATATCTAAGAAACTTTATTGATAAATCTTTTAAAATAGCTAAAAATACTTTTTACAATTCAAAAAGAGACACCCAGCCTTATTCAACTAAAAATATGTTGGTTCTCCCTTACCATGAAAACTTTGTGGATATGCCTTCTCTATTTAAAAATTTTATAATCAAAGTTGTATTAAAAAATCTTGACAGTTAAAAAACTTTTGAAAAAAATTCCCACCAAAATGCTGACGGGTGTCTATCAGATTCCTTGTAAAATATGTGATAAATTTTATTACTGTCAAACTGGTAAAAGTCTTGAACTTAAGTTAAAACAACATAAAATATAGCATGAAAAGTGGACAAGATTCTAATGCTCCGTTTATTCATGTGAGAGATTTTAACCATCCAATTGATTTTTAAAAAGGCTGAGAAAGTTATATCAAGCAAGTCCATAGTCGAAGTGTTCAGTCCATCAATCTTGTAGAAAGTACAGCATAGAGCCATAGAAGTGGCTTCAGAGAACCGACAAGTTGATAAATTTGACACATATACAACACTTGGGTATCTTTATTTAGGAAACGTTTCGCCACACAGTGGCTTCATCAGTCCAATACAAAGCAGAAAGGTGTAAGGAGAGGAGGAGTTTGAGGTAATCAGTCCCTCGGCCTGGAGTCGATGTGTTCAGTCCATTAATCTTGTAGAAAGTACAGCATAGAGCCATAGAAGTGGCTTATATACTGTAGTCAGGTGAGGCGAAGCAGGAGGAGGCGGAGTCATAGTGGTACCATCCACTAGTCGAAGTACGTCTTCGTCTAAAGGTTGGACAAGTGTTGAAGAATTCGTTTGTATCTACATCCTGTCTGACACAGCAACATCTTGGGATCTTGATACAAACGAATTCTTCAACACTTGTCCAACCTTTGGACGAAGACCTACTTCGACTAGTGGATGGTACCACTATGACCCTGCCTCCCCCTGCTTCGCCTCACCTGACTACAGTATACAAGCCACTTCTATGGCTCTATGCTGTACTTTCTACAAGATTAATGGACTGAACATATCGACTCCAGGCCGAGGGACTGATTACCTCAAACTCCTCCTCTCCTTACACCTTTCTGCTTTGTATTGGACTGATGAAGCCACTGTGTGGCGAAACGTTTCCTAAATAAAGATACCCAAGTGTTGTATATGTGTCTAATTTATCAACTTGTCGGTTATCTGAACCATTCATCTACATCCTGTCTGACACAGCAACATCTTGGGATCTTGATACAAACTAATTCTTCAACACTTGTCCAACCTTTGGACGAAGACCTACTTCGACTAGTGGATGGTACCACTATGACCCCGCCTCCTCCTGCTTCGCCTCACCTGACTACAGAATATAAGGCACTTCTATGGCTCTATGCTGTACTTTCTACAAGTCCATAGTCGACAGGAATATAACAAAATCCTGTTTTATAAAAAAGTAGTTTTTGAAATAATATGAATACATTTCTTTTGGTTTATATAAATTGGATTCATTTATAATTAATAAAATTTTGAAGAATTTAAGGTACATCAGACAAATACACTATAATATAGTATTTGAGAAATATTCCAGTTACTGTGTTTTACTTAATATTATATAGCCGACTTCTCCATTAATAGCTAAAATGAAGTTGTTCGACTTTATATTATTACCAGATGCCACATGTATCATGATATAAGAATATTGCTCTTTGTTACTGTTGTAAATATTATTGTTATTATGTATGTTGTTAGGTTGTCATTGAATTTTTTTTTTATATTTTATTTAAAAAAAAAAAACCACAAAGTACAAAACATAACAAAACTTGTCAAAACAAATCCTATCACCTTACACACTTCTCCAACATGGATCGATGCATAAGGGTATATAAATACATAAAAATAAAAACACTAAAACTAAACGTCTAAAGATAGGTATATATACCATATATTACATATTACCCACCACACAATACACATACTATACAAAATAAGAAAAAAACTGTGTACTGCCTATAAACGGTGGATCAGCTTACAGATCGTCACTAATAACCTCCTATACAGAGTATATCTTAGGCCCTTCTAAAACCACATTAGCGATACAAAAATTGAAAAGGTACACTTAAAGAATGCTATTTAAAACCACTCAACTTGTGGGTTCAAAACCTACTTATAGTAAATTAACCATCTATCAGAGATGTACAACATTTAATGAATACATTTCGTTTATTACAGCCCTTGTCCTCTCTCAAAATTCATAGAAACCTACACCCCTAACACAAGGGTGTCTGATGACAACACACCTCTCATAATCCCATAGTCGTGACTGACTATACAACCACTTGGCCACACATAAATATAAATACTATACTATTATCCTCACAGAACTAAAGTTCCGTAAAAAATAAAAGATACATTTATAAATCCAACATTTCCTAATACAGAAAATGAAAATGCGAAAAACATCCCGACATTCATACCACCCCACACCTTCTGCATACGCAAAACGTGACCACTGTCTATGTTAGGTATGCATTACCAAAGCACATCTAAAGACCTCTTGCACACCCATTCATGAGACATCAAACTCAATCCAGGAACCTCACAACTAATGTACAACAAAAAACACTTGTGCATTCATATGGTCGCTTCACAGGAAAGCTCTCTAATTCCACAATAAGGAAATAACAACCAGAATATATGAAATGAATGGAAACACAAAGAGAAAAACATAAAATAAACACGTCCTTTGTCGCTACTTATGTACAACCCCCCCACCAATCACACTACTCTACTCAAATCTTACGCTTCCTCCCTATTAAAGTCACCCATTGCCCAAAAACATCAAAATATGTCATCATTGTCATACCGCCCACCCCTACACCCTCCCCCGTTCGTCCACCAATCCTACAACATACACACCAAGCTAATTCTACCTCCACACTCATGCATACATTTATCCGCTTACCCTCCTACCTAGGAGACAAGCCCCATCCAATACCTCTGCTTTCTCTCACCCTTCACACCCCAAGTAGATCCCCTATCGTCATGTTTTTATACGCCTCAGGAAACGCCCTCCCCAAGTCCTCCCATAAATAATCCTGTTCCTACATTTTGTACGATACATGTGACCCACTATAGCTCTTATTCTACTCCCACTCCTAACCTCTCTCAACCCCCACGATACATACACAAAATCTACCACCAAATACATAATAGATCGATGCACACACACATTCACACCCGAATATCTAGACTTAAAGTCCACAATACCTGTATTCCTCCCCTCCCATCAATCGTATCACGCCCCCAAACCACTCCCTCACGTTCTCCAAACATTCACAAAAGTATATAGCATGATAGGCGTTCTCCTCTACCCCACACCTGTCACAGCCTGACACGGCTACTACCCCATGCAAAAACCGATAAATCATTTCCCTAATCCTAGCTCTTAACTTCATCTCTTGCAACCCGCCCCATATCCCCTTCCACCCATACACTGGATACACAGCTTCCCCCTCCACTACTTCCTCCACCTTCCCCACCCTACCTAATGCCCTCGCTGTTAGTCCCTTCACCTCCCTCCTAACCAATAGATACCTTAACAGGTCCCTGCATGCACCTACCACCCTCCCACCATATTTGTATGTCATTCACCACCCTCCCAACTGTCCACCCTCCTCCTCCCAACCTCACGAAACTATTTTTCACATATACATATATCAATCGTTTGTCTATAGGTATCAGTCCCAAACCCTCCAATGCCACCCTTTTCCTGACCAATTCCCTTTTCAACCATGCCTTACCATGATCCCACACATACCTCATAACCCTAAACTCCAAACGTCCAGAATCTTCCTGCTGCAAAGGATAGAGCCGCAACATGCCATAGTTTACTGTAGACTATAGCATTATCAACTATTACCAGCTGATGTAAAGTCAAATCCCTGGCCTCCATCCCCCCATCCTATGGATCGCTCTCCCACTACCCTTTCTGAATTCACACTTCTAGCAACCTTCGAATTGTTCATAAAAACTACTCCACATATACGCAACTCCTCCACTACTAGCCATCCATACTTTTCCCCCAACACCCCCTACTCACTTTCCCACCTCCAACAGCTTCGACTTTGCCCCATTGACCTTCATACCCGTTGCCCTTGCAAAAACGCAAATTATTCTTCCACCATTCCTTAGACCCTCCTCTCCTCCAACCAACACTATACCCGTTGCACACACCATCGCCTCCCTCCCTTCATTCACACCCACCTCAATAAGGCTATAAAATGGATTCTGAAGGCACACAAACAGGATTTGTGACAGAGGGCACCCCTGCCTCAGACCCTTCCCCATGCACACATCCTTACCCATCCTGCCATTCACTTGCACCCTAATAGTAGCCCCCCTATACAAAGTTCCCACCCACCTCACTATTTCCTCACCAAAACCTTGTCTCATAATCTTCCATAACATCTCTGGATCCACTGTATCATACTCAGCCTTCCAGTCTAATCCCAGGACTCCACCACTCTTTCCACTGTCAATAAAATCCTTTATTCATCCATGCCCCCTGCTCATACTCCGACCTGGGATACCATACTGCCCTTTCTCTATCACTCGACCAATCACTCGTTTTATCCTGTTGCCGAACACTTTCGCGAAAATCTTATAATCAGCACACATCATTGCTAGCGCCCTATGATCTCTAATTGTACCTCCCTCCTCCCTTTTTTTGCAAGAACCACCACCCCCATTCTCTGCATCACCCCCATTCACTGCATCACCCCCATACTACCCTGCTCTTTCATCCTATTCAGTAACTTAACAAAGCATTCCTTAATTACCATTACTTACATAGAAATAGCTAGAAATACCATCTAACCCAAGCGTCTTCCTTCGACTCATGCTGTTCACCGCTATCCACACTTCATCTTCCCCAATCTCCCCTTCTAGTCACACCCTGTCATCGTCCCCAAAACCGTAGATATCCCTCCAACAGAATCTGCCCCTCCCTCTGCATGCAAGTAACGTTCGAACCATTTATCCAAATAAAAACTCACCGCCTCAGTCATACTTAACATTTGCCCAGTTACATACCCTTCCATGTCCTCACACACCTCCATCCCCATCACCATCATCCCCCTCCTCCTATTTTTGAACCTCCTTAAAACACTTGTCGACGGCCTGTCGCCCCATAGCACATCATCCATACCCCACACAACCTCATGGAATCGAATCTTTCATTTTGTATATCCTTCAATTTTTCTTTCAAAGCCCCAATCTCATCCACCGGGTATGATTCCCCCTCCCTCATAACAACAACTCAACTGTCCTATGTATTTCTGTAATCCATTCCTCTATTGATTCTCCTCCTCTTATAATAATTTCTGATACCTGGTTTAGCAATCTCCTCCCACCACCCCACAATATTCTCTTATAATAATTTTTGATACCTGGTTTAGCAATCTCCTCCAACCACCCCACCCCACAATATTCTCTTCACCTTTCCCCTTTTCCCAAACAGTTTCCCACCATTCCTTGAACTCGCAACACATTTCGTCCCACTCCAATAGTCGTACATTTAATTTCCAGTAACCCTCGTACCATTTAACAACCCCTTCCCAACCCACGTCTACCAACACACCCCTGTGGTTGGAAAACCCAACGTCCAAAGTCTGTACTCGTCCCACTACCATTCCTCTCGTGCCATACACCCTATCTAACCTTGCGGCATACCCTTTGTGTATAAAGGTATGCTCCACCCGCCACCCTCTCCCCCAGCATCGACCAATCCCACACTTCCCTGGAGTTCCCTCAAAACCATTAACACACACTCCGCACCCCTTGGCTCAACATCATTCCTTCTAATAACACAATTCCAATCCCCTCCCAATATTGACACTTCTGGCAGGCCACCCAACATATATACCATATGTTCTCTTACAAAATCCTCCTTCACCCTACGATTCCTCTCAGCAGGCATATAAACCCACAAGAAGCACACCTCCACTCCCCCCACACCCCGTCGACTCGTACTATCCGCTCACCACCCCCCTCCTCCCATGCCTGCAACTGAAAAGGGCTTGTCTCCTTCACCACTACAGCCACCCCACCCTTTAACCCATTAACTGTCCAAACGTATATATACATTTTTACCGCTAGCATTCCGAACGTATATATACGTTTTTTTTTACATGCTTTCTTATGGGTAAAACCAAGGTCAGAGCGCTACGCGTGTAAATGTATATATACGTTTGGACAATTAATGGGTTAATCTCCCAGAATTCCCAGCAAACACACGATACCCTTTAAGTAACAAATCCCTTCCATACCTATAATTATGTTCCTGAAGGAACCCTATGTCTACATCATACAGTCTCAAAGTCGCTTCCACCCATTTACATTTTACCTCGGCCCTTAAGCCACTTACATTGAACGTTAAACTCCTGAAAACAGACTAAGGGGGCTTTCTTTTTGACCTCGGAGGCAAAGATGGAGCTCCTTTACTCCCATCCATACCTTTCACACCACCCTTTCCTCCCCTCACCCCTTCAGGCCCTATCAACCCTCCCTTACCCCTGAGAGCCACATCCACCCATGCTTTTTTACCAGTCCTTTGGGCTGGTGTTAGGACGTCGTCACTATCAGACGTCCCACGTGACCGCTTCCTGGACTCCCCAACCACATTCTTACCAACATCATTCTCACTCTCAGATGACAGCCTGCACTACCTGTTTTGTCAGTCTATGTTGCACAGGACCAGCCTTTACCTCACACGCATCAACAATCTGCATTCCTGGTACATCCTGTCCATCTGCAACCATCACCTATCCCAGAGGACTGTCAAGGAGACCCTCCTGTAGAGGGATGTTCAAGCACAAATCCGTAGCGTCGGCCTGACACTTGGGCCCTGCAATCTCCAGAGTCTGCAATACATCAGGCAACGACATACACACCACACCTGCCCCTTCCATGATGTCACTCCATTTTCCCGATGGCGCCGCCACCTCTTCTTCCACAACCACCCGCTGCTCAACAGGCGCCACTGCAACCATATTCTTGTCGTCTGAACGTTGTGTCTGCCTCCGATCACATACTGCAGCAACATGTTCGTACAACCCACACAGATGGCACATGCGACTCTGCCCAGCATAGGTCACATAAACCTGTTTACGGAAGTCCTCCATTAGTACGTTGGACGGTATGGCTTGCCTCAAGGTCATCTTGACAATGTAAAACCCTTCTGGCAGGTCCATGTAGGGACCCTCAGTCCATCTTCCCACTGTCGTAGAATGTATGATGCCATAATCTTTAAATACATTCCTTATGTCATCATCATCTGCCTCAAATGGTACATTTCTAACACACATCCATGTATAATATCCAGATACGTCTTTTAGCTTGACCTCCAAACTTGAATTAACAACCATAATGACGTCTTGATATTTGTCAACAACCCTGTTGTATGCACTTGCCGATGCCATTTTCACAAAGATACGGGAGGCACCATTGAGGGCTATGCCGTACAGCTCTTTTTTTCCTATGCTGTATGTGTCCCTCAATATTGCTGGAAGCACAAAAGCTGCATTAGAAGGGTAAACTGCTCCTCTGACAACCTCAACACAGACTGTGTTTATTCTCCAACGAGTCCCAGTCGCCATGTTTGAGAAAATGTTGTCGCTCTCAACTTCACCACCAGGGGACTAGCTGCAGACAACAGACTAGTATGAAGGCTGGGCGGTGAATGACATTGAAAGTTAGGCTACTGGATAAACTATATGAGTGTTCTGAATCACCGGCTTACCACCTGCTTAAGTCACGTGACCGACCTAATGTAGTGTTACCTGTCACTAGTGGAGGTAGTAGTTTCAAGCTCTCAGCTTTGAGTACACTTCCCTCTTGTACTCACATTCGTAAAAATATTTCTTAGTATGTTAAAAGATATTGGATATACTCTAAGTCTCTTGCACGAGACAATTCTAAAAGTGTAGTCCAAAGATAACTAGCCTGAGTTATCTCTTTGGAAGATTGTTGATTCTTACCCGATTAAGATTATCATCATAATCTCATCTGTATACGATTGACTATGTTAACAAACAGGATCTCTCTTAATCCCATAAATAGGTCATATAATTATAAATCTTGTATATGTGTTGGTTACTCAAATGGAAAGTAGTAAAACAATTTTGATTTTAAGATATTAAATTATATACTTACGGTTCATTCATTTTAAAGGCAGTGAAAATAAAATTATAACGATTATATTCATTACTCTCACTATCCTCCCAAAGATAAAAAGAAGGAAATGAAAGTTAATTTTATTTTTGATGGAGAAGATTATTGTATTACTCAAAAACCTTATTGCTCGTGGAGTTCTACCCCTAAGAACAGTCAAAATTATTAAGCTGCAAGTACAGCCACATAATATATACACCACCGTGCGCAACAATCCTCATTAAAAGTCAGGTGTTGTTGGGGGTGGCAGCGAGGTGTAGTCTGGTCTTTATAATGCCTTCCTGTTAACATTTTATTTTTATAGTTCCTTGATAATGTGAGAAGTCTCCCACCGAGGCAGGGTGACCCAAAAAGAAAATACTTTCATCATCATTCAACACTTTCACCTCAATCATACATAATCACTCTTTGCAGAGGTGCTCAGATATGACAGTTTAGAATAGTCCCTCCAAACTGTCACTGTATGTATATATATATATATATATATATATATATATATATATATATATATATATATATATATATATATATATATATATATATATATATATATATTGCTCCGGCATTTTAGTCGCCTCATGCGACACGCATGGCTTACGGAGGAAAGATTCTTTTCCACTTCCCCATTCACAATAGAGAAAATAAAAAGAACAAGAGCTATTAAGAAAAAGAAGAAAAAACCCTTCTCCTGTACACATTTACTAAAAAAGAGGAGAAAAACTTTATAAAACTGGGATGTTTGAATGTGCGTGGATGTAGTGTGGATGATAAGAAAGAGATGATTGCTGATGTTATGAACTACACAAATAACCCACAATACCGTACCTGCAACACTACACAATTGACCCACAATACCGTACCTGCAACACTACACAACTGACCCACAATACCGTACCTGCAACACTACATAACTAACCCACAATACCGTACCTGCAACACTACACAACTAACCCACAATACCGTACCAGCAACACTACACAACTAACCCACAATACCATACCTGCAACACTACACAACTAACCCAAAATACCGTACCTGCAACACTACACAACTGAAAAGAAGTTGGATGTCCTGGACCTAAGCGAAACAAAGCTAAAGGGGGAGAAATAAATGGGATTAAGTCAGGAGTATCTGAGAGAGTTAGAGCTAAGGGGTAGCAATAATGTTGAAGGATCAGTTATGGAAGGAGAAGAGGGAATATAAATGTGTAAATTCAAGGATTATGTGGATTAAAATAAGGGTTGGATGCGAAAAGTGGGTCATAATAAGCGTGTATGCACCTGGAGAAGAGAGGAGTGTAGAGGAGAGAGAGATTTTGGGAGATGTTAAGCAAATGTATAAGAACTTTAGAACCAAGTGAGAGAGTAATTGTGGTAGGGGACCTAAATGCTAAAGTAGGAGAAACATGTAGAGAGGGTGTGGTAGGTAAGTTTGGGGTGCCAGGTGTAAATGATAATGGGAGCCCTTTGATTGAACTTTGTATAGAAAGGGGTTTAGTTATAGGTAATACATATTTTAAGAAAAAGAGGATAAATAAGTATACAAGATATGATGTAGGGCGTAATGACAGTAGTTTGTTGGACTACGTATTGGTAGATAAAAGACTGTTGAGTAGACTTCAGGATGTACATGTTTATAGAGGGGCCACAGATACATCAGATCACTTTTTAGTTATAGCTACAGTGGGAGTAAAAGGTAGATGTGATACAAGGAAAATAGAAGCAGTAAGTAAGAGAGAGGTGAAGGATTATAAACTAAAAGAGGAGGCAGTTAGGGTAAGATATAAACAACTATTGGAGGATAGATGGGCTAGTGAGAGTGTAGGCAATGGGGTCGAAGATGTATGGGGTAGATTTAAAAATGTAGTGTTAGAGTGTTCAGCAGAAGTTTGTGGTTACAGGAAAGTGGGTGCGGGAGGGAAGTAGAGCGATTGCTGGAATGATGATGTAAAGAGAGTAGTAAGGGAGAAAAAGTTAGCATATGAGAGGTTTTTACAAAGTAGAAGTGATGCAAGGAGGGAAGAGTATATGGAGAGAAAAAGAGAGGTTAAGAGAGTGGTGAAGCAATGTAAAAAGAGAGCAAATGAGAAAGTGGGTGAGATGGTTTCAACAAATTTTGTTGAAAATAAGGAAATGTTTTGGAGTGAGATTAATAAGTTGAGGAAGCCTAGGGAACAAATGGATTTTACAGTTAAAAATAGGAGAGGAGAGTTATTAAATGGAGAGTTAGAGGTATCAGGAAGATGGAGGGAATATTTTGAGGAGTTGTTAAATGTTGATGAAGACAGGGAAGCTGTGATTTCGTGTATAGGGCAAGGAGGAATAACATCTTGTAGGAGTGTGGAAGAGCCAGTTGTGAGTGTGAGGGAAGTTCGTGAGGCAGTGGGAAGAATGAAATGGGGTAAGGCAGCTGGGATTGATGGGATAAAGATATAAATGTTAAAAGCAGGTGGGGATATAGTTTTGGAGTGGTTGGTGCTATTATTTAATAAATGTATGGAAGAGGGTAAGGTACCTAGGGATTGGCAGAGAGCGTGTATTGTTCCTTTGTATAAAGGCAAAGGGGACGAAAGAGAGTGCAAAAATTATAGGGGAATAAGTCTGTTGAGTATACCTGGTAAAGTGTATGGTAGAGTTATTATTGAAAGAATTAAGAGGAAGACGGAGAGCAGGATAGCAAATGAACTAGGAGGCTTTAGGAAGGGTAGGGGGTGTGTAGACCAAGTGTTTGAAGTGAAACATAGATGAACAGTATTTAGATAAGTGTAGAGGTTTTTGTGGCATTTATAGATTTGGAAAAGGCTTATGAGAGGGTGGATAGGGGGCCAATGTGACAGATGTTGCAGGTGTATGGAATAGGAGGTACATTACTGAAAGCAGTGAAGAGTATTTATGAGGATAGTGAAGCTCAGGTTAGAGTATGTAGGAGGGAGGGGAACTATTTCCCAGTAAAAGTGGGCCTTAGACAAGGATGTGTGATGTCACCGTGGTTGTTCAATACATTTATAAATGGGGTTGTAAGAGAAGTGAATGCGAGGTTCTTGGCAAGAGGTGTGGGGTTAAAAGATAAAGAATCAAATACAAAGTGGGAGTCATCACAGTTGCTTTTTGCTGATGACACTGTGCTTTTGGGAGATTCTGAAGAGAAGTTGCAGAGGTTGGTGGATGAATTTGGTAGGGTGTGCAAAAGAAGAAAATTGAAAGTGAATATAGGAAATAGTAAGGTGATGAGGATAACAAAAAGATTAGGTGACGAAAGATTGGATATCAGATTGGAGGGAGAGAGTATGGAGGTGGTGAATGTATTCAGATATTTGGGAGTGGACATGTCAGCAGATGGGTCATTTTCGAACGATGTTTCTAAAGAAAATAATATAATAATCGTATTATAAATAGTAATCTTCATATAATTATGATTCATACTAATTAATAATATTGATTATTACTTAATATAATAAAATCACAATTTGTCATTATTATAAAAAGTCACAGAAGTGTTTTTGACGCCGTGACTTAGAAGCACGTCGCTCTGGGCCGCTCTAAACTAATATATTGAAGATTTTATTGACAATTTTTTTATTTTAGGTGTCACATATTTTTTTCAGAATTATATAAGAAACACGTTACATGTCGTAAAAAAAACTTCAATAAGCAGCCATAAGGGAGGAAATTGACATGATGGGAGATGGGTGGCTGCACTGTCTGGCAGTGAGGCTTAGGAGGCTATGTTGATACACGTTTAATACCTAACCTCGAGTTATGTTGGTAGACGTTTAATATCTAACCTCGAGTTATGTTGATACACGTTTAATACCTAACCTCGAGTTATGTTGATACACGTTTAATACCTAACCTCGAGTTATGTTGATACACGTTTAATACCTAACCTCGAGTTATGTTGATACACGTTTAATACCTAACGTCGCGTAAGTTTATTCAGGTATACACAAATACATTTACATAGATTATCATACATGGCAGCATATGTGTAGAGAACCTAGGATAACCCAAAAAAGTCAGACAGAGTGACTTATTTCCATTGGGGTCGAGCTATGTTGCTACACGTTTAATACCTAACCTCGAGCTATGTTGATACACGTTTAATACCTAACCTCGAGCTATGTTGTTACCCATCCAGTTACCCAGTGCCATCCCTCAGCCTCACACCTCCCACACCAACTGCTCATTCAACCTCCCACCCTCGCTGTACACCCATCAACAACACCTACCCATAACCTTCCGCCCCTATAATTCTCCCAAGGCCACGCGCCTTCACTCACACCATCCCAACTAACATTCTACCCCCCCCCCCAACAATCCCTCATACAATTAATTACCCCCATCGGCACACACACGTGTGCCCCGTGGCCTGGTGGCAAAAGCTCTCGCTTCACAAGGTGAGGGGTCCGGGTTCGATTCCCGGCAAATGGGTGGAAACATTGGGCGTGTTTCCTTACACCGGTTGTCCATGTTCACCTATGAATAAAGTGGGTACCTGGGTGTTAGTGGACTGGTGTGGGTCGCATCCTGGGACAAAATTGACCTAGTTTGTCCGAAATGCTCTACGTAACAAGCTGCTTTCTATATAGTAGTATATCATTGATGTCAGCTAGGCTTGTATACCTTGTACATCCACCATTCCCTCACAGTTACATTCCCCCCTATGACCTCACCTGCACACCCGCACACCTTTCATCCTAACATGCCGTCCACATCCTAATCACATTGTTACCCACAACACTAACGACCACCCTGTCACCCATCATCCAATCACCACCTACACCAGGCCACTGACAAGTACACCTTTCACCCACACCACTCCCCCACAGCTTCAAACTCACATGGCCCCACACATTACTCATGTTTTCAGTCACCACTTCCCCACAGCTTGTAGCACTCACAGCCCCAAGCCCACACTTTACCCATGTTTTCAAGGCCCACACACCCTAACATGCACATTCTTGAATAGAGGTATTATCCAAAGTTTAGTCCAATGATAAGCTTTCCTAGCTGCCACCAACTCTGTTTCTACAAACTCCTTTGGGTCTCATAATCTCTTGGCAATATCAAATATTTTCCTAATTTCCTCATCGAGAAACTCTGGGATGCACAGTCCTTAAGCTTCTATAAAATATAGTGAGAAAAAAACTTCATTTTTTGGTCGTGTTTCTTGGTTGGAATAGTAGTGGAAGTATGAGCAAACATTAATTGCCTTCGTATATACTAACCTAACCTAACTTTCTATCAACACGGTGTATCAAAACATCTATGACTGGTAGTTTAGAATTAGAATCCACCTCTTTCTCCTTGGTGAATTTAAAAGACGGGACAAAAGCATTAAGTCGCATAATTCATATAATTCATTCAAAGTCACAAGATGGCATCCACATATCTGAACCACTTAGCCTCACAGGGCAGGATATCTTTCAACAGCTTATCCTAAAAAAAACTCCATATACAGATTGGTTAATACGGGAGACAGTGGATTTCCCAAAGTGATTCCCTGTCATTGAACATAATATTTCACTTCAAACACAAGTTTACAATCGATAACACAACACACAACATAATCAACTCAGTACTAATAGTGTTCTTATAGAACAGCAAGAGGAACTCATCTAATTCTTCTTCCAGATAACAGATCTGGAACAGGAACTCAGGTGAGCAACGCTGTTACATCAAAACTTAGTTGCGTTAAATCATTAGACATGATAACATTCTCCAGTTTGTCAATGAGGCCAGAGATGTTGATAAGCATTATAGTTAATATTTTTACCATCAATTTTGACAGGATATATGTTGCCGAACCCACCAAGCTAATAATAGGTCTCTACGGAAATACCTTATTATGGGTTTTAATCAAACTGAACATATAAGTGAAGGTTGTCGATCTAGCTGATAATTGTTTAATCAATTCCTCATTACCTCTCAGGAAGATTCTAAGTTGTTTATTAAACTTACTATTAACCTGCTTCAAAGGATTCTTATTAAGAAGCGCATAAGTTTCCCCTTTTCCTAATAATGTGATCATTTTTTTCCCTATAATCTACCTTGTCCATAATTACTATCATATTCGCTTTGTCTGCTTTCATAAGGTGAATTTTAAGATCTTTCCATAATTCTTGGTATGACAACAAATCGTTGGGGAACAGTTCGGTTCTAAAGGTCTGAGCAAAGCCCCATATACCATGCTTTTGCAAATGGTGAATGTTTCAGAGGATAGGTCCCTTTGTTTTTGTAAACTGCAAAAATACATAACAAGGTCAACATAATTAGTGTCACCGCTATTAGGAGAGAAACTTAACCTATATCCTTGCGCTGTCTATTGGTCCCTCGTTCGCTTAACACTCGGCAGGTTAATAGGGAAATCTGGGTTAACAAGTTTGGACCAACCACATTGTTCTATGAGGTTATTTAATTTTCTAGCATGTAAACATTCAATTTTTCTTCTCATTGTTCTCAGTCCCATATATATGTAATCTAATTAATGATCTTGCCACTCGAGTGGTACCAAATTGAAGAACTTTTGTTTTGCTTTTCTGAATTCAATAAATAACATTTTTCGTTTCATGTTTTAGCAGATCATTATTCTTGGTAAGGACTAACCTGTGAAGCTGCTTGAATGGCTTTGAATAAAGATTAATCTACCTGTTCTGAAGGAGCCATTTTGGTAACACCTGTTCATTAAGGCACTTTCTTAAAACCTCTAATTTTAATGACGCTTTAAGGGCTTTAAGAAGAGCAGATTTTTAAGAGAAAACAACGAAGGAGGAGGAAGAGAAAAATCTGGAGAATTGTAATAGTTTGTGATTGGTATCCATATTAGGCAATAATCGCAAGCGGGTGACACAAGATGCAAAAAAAAAAATAAAGGTTGAGATGACTGAGAGCTCTAGGCCTTTCAAGTTGCAGTCAGTGTGTCATCAGGAGCTTGCAATTTGCAGAAACAGAAGAAATCCAGGAAGGTCTGTTCGTGTGAATGTCTCTCAAGGATAATGGGACTCAGCGCTAAGAAAGGTGCTGAGTGGTATGGAAATCAGATAGCATATTACAGAATACGAGCGAAAGCATATTTAAAGTTCATCAGCACTGAATATTAAGTAATGACCTACCTACCACAATATTATTGACACGTCAATTATCACAAACATGTCCTAGGTTAACACAACACTGATATTCGATACCAACTGTTCATGAATCAAATACAATTTTCAACCACACCAATGGTTGCGATAACTCTGAAAAATAGTCAGAAACCAGACTCCTGGTTTCCTCCTCCTCCTGACTGGAAAGATATATTTTAGAATCGGCAATTATAAAAACTTGATAAATGTTCATTATATAATTATAGTTTCAGTTTATTCAAACTTTATTCCTTAATAATTGAAGGCATTGTACATAATCTTAAATCAGATTCCAATCTGATCTTGATGGACTGTTGTAAATGCAGTTCTACACTGACGAACTGAGGGGTTCTCCGGTCCCACCTGCTTTATGGTTACACCAGCGTTTGCCTAAGAGTTAGGTGGGTAAGCCTCTGAAATCAGGATCGTTTCCCTCTTTCCTCTTGCCCTTGACCCATTTTCTTTTACATGATTAAAGGAATGTTCTTATTTATCCTTTTGAGATCCGATGCCATGTTTGTGATAATTAACATGTCACTAATGCAGTGGTTGCTAGGTCATTACTAAATATTCATTGATTATGGAATTTATATATGCTTTATGTTCATATTTTGAGATATGCTGTCAGCTTTCTCTAGCATTCAGCACCCTTCTGGGTCCGAGTCCCGTTATCCTTGAGAGCCATTCACACGAGATGACCTTCTTGGATTTCCTACTTTATTTTTGCCACATTGCAAGCTCCTGATGATGTGTTGATTGCAACACCAGTATCCGAGGGTTATCATTCCACTTTCCCTCCGGGGAAGCTAGCTATGCCACCATGCTTCAAACATTAGGTATCCAGACACAGGACATGACTCTTCTAACATAAGTACATTTGTGGCCTTGAATACCTACATGAACTAATTTTATTTTCCACTCACTTTAGTTACGAATGTCTCTAGCAGTACACATATTAGTTCATTGATGAAAACAAATGGTTTATAGCAAATAACCTATTGTGACCAGCCGGGGATCGAACCCGAGTTATTTAATCAGCCTCATAGGAACTTAGCTAAATTCTTGACACTTTTGTCCACTACGCCACCATGCGTAGCCCAGGCTAACCTTTCTATTTCTATGGGGTATAGAAATATATCTAGTTGGATGAATGTTATAAGAGTTAACTGGTCGAGTGGTTTGTGCACTGACCTGTGAGTTTTAGAATTCACTTACTATGAGTTCAAGACTCACCAAATCATGGTTTTTAAATATACGTCTATCGTGTAATTTAACACATTCACTCAAGAGGCTCTTTTCAGTCATGAGTTCACATATGCACACTCTTTAAATACTAATCTTTAAATTTAAACGAGCAATGATCAGTTTCTTTAAATAACATTAAGACACGAGTACCTACCTCGTTGAACAAATGATCAATCACAATAACATCAAACTCCTTCCTTCTTTTATAAAGATCTTTCACCACGGGGACTTCGTACAACTCCCTAGCAAGAATTGGAAGAACAGTCTCAAAGAGTTGGAAGGCCCCAGTGGGGTTCTTCCTGGTTTCAAAAACGTTAATATTTTCCTCCCTGAAGTGAGGGAGGTCGTGAGGAACATCTTCAATGTTAGGATGTTTGGACGACTTCGGTTGGTTGGTCAACATCACTATCTGAAAATTTTAGTTGAGCTGAATATCAAGGTAAGGTTGAGGAAACTTGACAAAACCAGAAGTTTTCTTAAGTTTTGTAAGCTATCTTTCAGTTTATTTACGTCACTGTTCACTATTACTTAAGCAATATTTGTTAAGATATTCTCTTAGTTATGCTCAGTATACTCAGTTCTCGATATAATTATTCATGAAATTATTTATGCTAATTATGAAATACAAACATAACACATTATGGTATTACTTTGTGTCCACGGTTGGCCAGAGCCTCAACGAGAGGCATGAAAACGTTCTTGTGACTCCTGGAGGAGACTGGGAGGAGCATGAGGATCTTATAGGACCTCTCAGGTGGAGACAACTTCCCCATGATGTTTCCCACTAGCATCACCAACAGTACACACATCGTCGTTGACTTCATCTGCAGACAACATGAATTACACTTTTAAGATGATGTACATTTCAGCGTTGTGCTTAATGCTGAAACAGTAAGCAGGCAAAGTTTGAAAAGTGTAATAATTAATTCGTTGGCAACGAAGGTGACAACGGAGATCAAGTTGATCCAAGTGTGGAGTGAGAAAAGCTGAGATCAAGAAAGACCCATAGCTATTTCAGTTTATATATTATTCTAATATTAAACCTTTCACATATTTGAAAATATCTAATTCTATTACAAAGCTACATTCAGAGTGGAGAAAATACCTTTTTGGAAGAATTGTAATGTAGGCTGATAAAAGTTATTATATCTTTCCTTTCAGCAGAAGGATGACAATATAAATAAAATAATTATTACAGATATATATTACATAAATGGTTCATTAAACCAACTTTTACTCAATACAAAGTGTGATATTAGATCAAATGAACAACATAGTTATCCTACAATATTTCTCTGATGTGAGATTAATATTGATCATGGTGATAAACTTCTTGTATTACTCTCGGGTACACTCAGTTCCCGAGCATGAAAGAGGACAATATAAACAGAAGTTCTCTCAGGCATGGAGATGTAAACTTAATATATTGATTCTGTTTAACAAACTTAGGTACACAATGGTTCATGTACCCGCATTGGTTATATTAATCTAAATAAGAGATTAAAGATGAAAGTTAATTACTTTCAAAAAGTATTTAAATCTTGCAAATTTACTTATTATATAATACGTTCTAAAGTCTGCTTCCTCCCAGGAAACATCTGGGGGCAATCTTAATTAAATATTCCAAAATGTGTAATAGGTAAATTCTTAATATGACATGCTAAATGGGTTGAATTTTGTACATAATATGTATTAAATTTTCATATTATAATCTGTGTCTTCTTGTGACACATTATGACAAACTAAGTGACTAAGTCCCACTTATCTCTCCCAAATTACTTGCATGTAATAATTCAGGTAATACCCTGTAAACTTCATGCAGGTAATTTTCCCACCTAATAATGCATACCAGCTGTAGGCTTTAACCTATTAGTCTAAAGAAAGATCTATTAATGGCTAAATAAAAAAGTATATTATAATAATGATAATGTGTCATCTCAGCTATATTATAACTCACCTATCCCAATACTCTCACCAACTTCATTAGGTCTCCCCAAGAGAGTACTTTCTTACTTCCCTTTTTTCCAAGTGATATATTTTATCAGTTTTGGCAAATTGGCTTTCACACAGCATAAAATCAATACAAATTCAAGGTAGGCTTCACCAACATTTAAGATCTGAAGATGATCAGAAGAGGCATTCTCCAGGTAATGCAAGGAAACATTTTGTTTAATGAATCTGGCAAATCAAAACTTTCACAAACCAAAACCAGTGTGATGCTTTCACTGATATACAAAAAGTCTAAAAGTTTGAAGTCGACCAGAATAATCATTCATCACTTACCACACGGAGTGAATCAATTCAGAGTTTATTAACTACGTTAGCAAACTGTTAAGTAAATTTCCATTGCCATCATCCTGTGATGATAGTGATCCTTCATCATCCTTTGTTAATATTGATTTGTTATCATCCTAATACAATCTTTTGTTAAATAATGAAAAATCACGTTGTATGGTGAAGTGAGAGTTCAACAACTCACCTTCCCTCACTATGAAGTTCAACAACTCACCTTCCCTCCCTATAAAGTTCAACAACTCACCTTCCCTCACTATAAAGTTCAACAACTCACCTTCCCTCACTATAAAGTTCAACAACTCACTGTCCCACACTGATGGAAGACACTCAGGTTGTGAAGTGTAGTTAAGTTCAACACTTTACTGTTTCACACTGTGAGTGAAAGTATATTGATGTGGTAGACTCCGAGAGGCCCAACACAGCAGCGCTCCCTGGCAACGCCCGTAATCTTGAACACAGATGCCAAACATGACACTTGTAATATATTTCACATGCTCTTCACAAGTATTATTTCCAGTTTGTTTACTATAACTCGAAATATATAAACCTTTTCGTTTCATTATATTATCTTTATATAATATAGAGGAATATTTCCAATAAGTAATTTATATAAAATATGCAGATTACCCTAATCATCATGAGTAAAATAAACATTATCTTCCTTCTTCGTTTTTACGTATTCATAAGCTAATTTATTTAAGCTGCTTGTTACTAGGTTTAAGATTATAGAAGGAAAATGAACAATGAGAACCATAGACTTAGCGTGGGTAGGAGAGATAGTGGGCACCTGTTTGTCTTGCTATTTGCTATAAAAAAAAGTTAAAATATCACACTATGAAACAGAACATAAACGTATAAGAACAATTCAAAGGTTTACCTAAAGACTAACCACCACAACTCTCCAAGGAAAACAAATAAATGCCGTTTTTATTGTAGTTTTAAGTAAAACATTATTTTTATTAGCAAGGACAAGCAAACATTCTTGTAGTAGAAAATAAATATACCATATTATAATATTGTCCCATCATAGTATATATATTAATCAATTGCAACCATTTCTTCACTAATTTAAAAAAGAAGTTGAAAGTAGATGGCAATGAGAGTCGGGATTATAAAATATGAGGGTACTCACAGGCAATGTGCCTCGGAAAAATTCAAAGCTTTTAGTGATCGCTGCTGGGATAAATCAAGGGACGGGAGGGGCTTAAACCCATGGTAAGTGAGTCCTAAAATTCAGAGTCCAACTGGTTCTAATAGGATTCATCGAACTAAGTATATATTTATACACCATAGGTAGGTTAGCATTGGTCTCATTGTTATTAAAATGCAGGTTTTCACAGACAAATTCTACAGAAGCGTCACTGTGGGAATTTGTCTGTGCTCAACTTCCTTCAAAGCGACCATTCATGGCAGTTTTAAAGCTAACGAGTGAAATTGTTAAATTGGTGACAATTTAACCAGATGAGGGTTATTTAATAAGTTAACACCACTTACCCCACACACAACACCAGGATGGATTAGGCAACTTATAGTTGATTTGTATCGTAATCTGGAATGTAAATGATTTCCAACTAGCATAAGAACCATAAGAACTTGAGAATGGAGGAACACTTCAGCAAGCCTACCGGCCCATACTAGGCAGGTCTTCCTCAAACCCAAATAGTGAATAATTCATTATCATGTTGTTCTAAGCACAGGATTTAAAATTTCAGGAGGTGAGAGATTTTGAGGTTTTGATTTATGAAATAGTAAAGGAACGTGGTTCAACATGACAAATATATTAAGGGAATGCCGTTCCACTGCGTTCCCGTAGCATTACACTACAATTTGGATCAAGAGCCCTCACTATCATTCTGGCACTTCCCTTAAGGACATTACCTATACCATTATCCTATAACTGTATTTAACTGGTTTTAGAATACTTGTTCGGTTATCATGTTATGTTTAACTACTTTTTCGTGATTGTTTGCTTTTGTTTTTAAAAGTAGTATAAAATCTAGTTGGGGTTGGTTATTGAATACTATCCTACCCAGCTACACCACAGAGCAAAGAACTGGCAAATTGATTATCTCAACTACTTTTGTACATGTCAGGTTCTTCTCCGGCCTACGATGAGTCCCCGCTGCCATGTGACGCAGGAATTAGATGACCTAACACCTTCACCTGATATTTACCAGTGACATGATTCCGAATTCAGTATGCTGTTGTTTCTCTTTCTCTTGTATCACTTAAATTGACCAACGTCCTAAAACCGAAACAAATTCAATAAAGATATCTAAAGTAAACGCAATAATGTTCTATGAGCAATATTTTCAGAATGTACAAACAGAAGCTTGACTCAGGTGTAAGCTCAAGAATTTATTTCAGAGTGCAAGATAAATATTTATATACTCAACACTGCTAATGGTATTTGTACTCTTTTTTTTTTTTTAATTTAATTAAGATTTTAACGGTAATTTGAAAGCATAACTGGACCTGGTGCTGATCAACTACTATTATCTCAGGAGTGCGTGATAACAGTAGCTCTCAAGTGCAGTTGATACACCATTATCTAAACTTCTATATGAAGTAGGTAATGTTCTGAGTGAACATCGCATTAGATATTTTCATAATATTTACTTAAGAGGACTAATGTTGTCAGCTGTTCATTTCTAACCGACTTCACATCATGATAAAGAGTGTCACGTAATGAAGAAAATCTCACTATATTAGTAAAGTTCTTAAAGCCAACTTAAGTCACACTAGTCGGTCAAACAACGTGTATCAGAGACCAGTACTTGAGACATCACGACGCCTTCTCATCATGGCTAAGATAAATCATATTACCACATATCATTATTTTGGTCTCATTACATTTAGTGACAAATTATATTTATCTGTAAAAAACTTATTTATCTTTTTCTTTTTCAATATACATTACAGAATACAAAAAAGCTTTGAAAAAATATTAATTTATTCCAGTAGTATTTACTTATAACCAGAGGCATGTACAAACAAGGAATAAAAACGAGATATACTGTATTGAAGAATTCCTTGTATCAACCATAAAGATATGGCAGAGTGTTTAATTGAAACGGCTATTGACCTGGTCAGTAGGGTTCCTAACAAACAGTTCATGCATTTCATTATCACTCAATAAATAGTTCATTTTACCTAAATATTCCGTTTTATCCGAAATAACAACTAAATTAGATTGATTCTCTCTCTGATCGTTAATGACCTCTTTGTATGTGTGCTTTTGTGAATCTTAATGGGCAGTTGGGAAACACTGGACAGAGTAAAGTCCCATATACCATCCCTTTACATATATTAAATGTATCAGCATGTTTTTCTAGTATGCAGAAAGATTTCTATGTTTACATAATTGACATCCTTAGTTGTTGGCGCAAAGCTTAATCCAAACCCTAGTGCTGCCTGCTGGTCACTACTTAATTCTTTGCTAGACAAGTTCATAACAAACTTTAGATTTGTATATGTGGTCCAGCCACTCTGTGCTATGAGGTTATTTAACTTCCTGGTATGCATACGTTCGGTGTTCTCTCTGACTCTTCTAAGCTCATTGTAAATATAATCAAGCAAGTAGTCATGCCAGCATGGGGGAATCTTATTAATTAAAGAATACCGTCTTGCTCTTCTCATTTCTTGACACTGTAACTCTTCCTCACTTCTCCCTGGAGATTGTCAGTGCACGACTTTAGCTTCAAGAAGTACACACAGATACGGCCACAAATGCTTCAATGTTTCAACGAGGAGTGGCCCTGCAGTCAATACTTGATCAATCGCTACATCTTCACTGGTCGACAATCCACTCTAGAAGCTTCACTATATCTACATATATTCTCGATTTTCTGTTGACATAATTTCTATGGGCATAGGTTCCAGCTCTGATGACTTAGTTTAATCAAAGAATACAGATTCCTTGACGCCAAGGTGCTAGTTATTGCGTATAATGCCATCAGCTAAGTTATCAGGCTAGAGGCATATTACTATGTATTTTTAACTAATCTTAGAAATAGAAGATTCTTCAGAATATATTATATTGCCAGTTCACTTGCAGGAGAAGAGAGTCAGTTGTACACATACAAGGATCATATGAACATTTTATCTGCTTTTTATCTAGACCCAGTAAAGCTGTAATCTAATTCTGCATAGTAATGAACATATGATAAGTTATGTGAATATTCTTGTAAAGCTTAATGAAGTTTTGTTGCAAGACATAAGATCTCCCTTCATCTCTGCTAATGGAAAGAGGAAGGGGTCTTAACCCCTTTAGTCCTCACCAACACTGCCAGTGTGGGAATATAGACAGAGGGGACTTAGCCCCCTTTATAGTGATAAATATCTCCATAAATACAATTCCAGTTCCCTCCCATAAAGACTAAGGCTTGTAACAGTCTACATAAAAAAATAATTCCTCCTGATAAAATATTTTTTTTTTAACCCGCACAACACAATCTACATGCGCAAATGGGACATAGGGACAAACCTGCCACATCCCATCCACTTGGATAATGCAGCTATCGCCATCTTTTTCATTATGATGGATTTCCAGATCCCATACATCCATCAGGCTGTGCACTTGCAAAATAGGCCATTAACCCTATATCTTCGAAGCAACTTTGCAAAGTATTGCCGCTTTGCTACCTCACAAACGCCATTAATGTGGTTTCCTCCTCAAACTGTTCTGACCAATATTCTCGTCCTTTCATCCTTGTCAATACTGCCTCTATTAGCCTCTGGCACCTTGGGTCCCTGGGCGATAAACGTCTTGACCAATCATTCCTCCAGAACCTGTGTCCGTCTCTGCCTAGGACTTAAGAGGTTGCCTTTGTACTGGAATTAACATATCAAAATCTGATGCTGCAGCTCGTTTCTGGGTGTGCGAGTCTTCCATCTCGCACCTCTCGATCGAGACAGCTTGATGCACCTCCACTTTCCCCACCACTTCACTAATCTTCACTTCAGTCTCTCCATGCAGCACAGGTGCGATGGAGATACCCAGCAACTTTACTGCAGCCTTCTCACACACCTTAGCCCCAAACCTATCCTATCCCTTTCCTCCACGAGAGAAAAAATCCATTAACACCTGATCCAGCACATCATTGTTTGTACATTAGCTGATAAACTCTGCAGCATGACTATTGGCGCTCTCTCTGTTGTGTTATTGGTGTTGGTATATCACCATCTTCGTGTGGTACTTGTCTGTCACCATTCTATGTATTGTTGGTACTGGTATATCACCATCTTCGTGTGGTACTGGTCTGTCATCATTCTATAGGGACACTGGTCTATCATCAATGTGTAGTAAGGATATCTTACCATCCTATTGTGCTATTTATCAGTCACTGTAATGCTGTGTCATTGGTCTGTCATCATCTGTTGGTAGACACGTCATCTAAATGTGTTAAAGACCTCTTATCGACCAATGTAATAGGATACTGATGGGAGTATCATCAATATCCTTTGTGATATAGGTCTGTCAGTACTCTGTTGCATGGCATTAATCTATCAACGTCCTGCTGTCAGCACCCTGTTGCGTGGTAGTGGTCTGTCAGCAATTTTTAGTTGGATTGGTCTGTCAATATTGTTGTTATCATCCTTTTGTTGCACTGATCCAAAAGCATCCTGTTGCAGCAATAATCTCTCAGCATCGTACAGTTTCTTTCCCCACGTTTTAGGCTCATTTTGTAATTTCAAGGTCTCTATTTGCTCTGTGCTTCGTTCTCCTAAATCTTTTTTAATTCTTCCTTGTTCTCCTTAAACTCTAATTTCTTGCATAAATAGTTTTAGTTAAGAGTAATAAGAGGGTTTGAGGTCCTGACAAGCATGGGACAAATGATAAAAATTGTATACAATACCGACAGGCTGAAGAGAGATACGTGTACAATAGTTATTTATCTTTATTGTTTATTAAAACGTTTCGCCTCTACAGTAGCTTCTTCAGTCAAATACAAAGAATAAATTGGAGGCAGTCCCTCCAGGCTGAGGGAATGACCACTTAAAAAACTATTTCTCAAGGTTGAATGACTGATAACATCATCTTTACTGCGCTACTACGCTGCTGCCTCCAATTTATTTCCCTTTGTATTTAAAGAAATTTACTTCGTAGGCGAAACGTTTGAATGAACAATAAAGATGCTCAAGTGTTGTACACGTGTCTCACTCTTCAGTATGGGACAGTAGACTTGCTGCAGTGTTCCTTAAATCTTATGTTCTCTGTGGATTTTTTTTTTTTTTTACATAATTTTCCTAAATGTATATAAATGAATAACATAATAATTGTGTATTAAAATGTGACACTGATTTAACCATTCGAGAAATTTTAAGTGAAGGGGAGTGTAGAACAGCTTCAGAGGGACGGGGGACATCATAGTGAAAATGAATGTGTGAACACTGGTCTGTTAGTTGTTTGTCAGGCGTCATCGAAGTTCAATTGGTGTATATTTGCCTCAATCCGTAATTTAGACATTGCTAACACGTTCCTGCTGAATAACTGAGATAGTGTGGAAAACCCTTCCAATTTGGCAACAAGGACAGAAAAATAGAGCACTTCGAATTTTCCCAGCAGACACCTTAGCTAAGTGACCCTTACCCATAATGTACAGTAATTTTGCATTGGCCATCGTTCAAGTTCTAGCTGTTAGGGTAGCGTTAGGGTGTGTTTTGCCAGCATTGTCTTCCTGTGACAAATGGTAAGTTAATGTGTATAAAATTTATTGTTCTAATTATATAGTTAGGAGAAAACCTTACCTAGTCTCTGTAAAAATATTCCCATTAACTATTTCTAATAGTCAGGTACTAAAATCATATACAGTTCACATTATTTTATAATTTACCATTATTGGTATTAATGTTTAATATTAGGTCTAGCTTTTTGTGAGAGAGGAGATGTAGTGGGCATCGAGGGAGTGACAGTTCTGCGACCTACTGTGACTAAGTTGCATTTACCTCACCCAAATTACTTGCATGTAATAATTCAGGTAATACCCTGTAAACTTCATACAGGTAATTTCTCACATAATAATTCATATTCTTAATACTACTAGTGGACCTCGTGTCCTGTGACTCCATCTTCATTCTCAACACCTCACCTTTGCATTATAAAAGTCGTCTTTATGCTTCAACTCCACAAGTGTCAAGACTATGATGTTGAAAGCATCTCCAACCTGAGGGACTAACCTCCTCAATCTATTCCTTAAAGGCTAATGGACTGATTACATCAGTTTTACCTCACCACTGCTTCTGCTGTCTCAATATTTGTAATCCCTGAATTTGACTGAAGAAGTCTACTGTGTAGGCGAAACGTTTCGGAATAAAGATACCTAACTGTTGCACATGTGTCTTACTTAACTACGGGTCGGTACTGATTACCTTTATGACGTTCACCTCTGGTTCTTGCCTATTGTCGGAGGGGCTTCAAGGTTCTGTACAGATGTGCAGGTCTGGTGGATAGGACTCAGCAAGTTACAGTTTAAAAGGAGGTTAGATGATGAGTGTTCTGTTATCTGGTTTCCAGGATTTGCGTGGAAGGAATTGAGGTTGGTGAGAATCAGGTGAGAGAAGGGAGTGTTATTTATCTTCCTTGCCTTTAGCCTTCCTGGCGATCTGTTATACTCTGGAGTCATTTATTTTTGTCTGGCTGTGCATCTGTTTGTTCTGATACAGCCTTTTCTCCTCCGTTCTGACTTTCGCCTGAAACACTCGATTCGATGCGGTTGGCCGGGTCAAGGTTGCCCAGTTGATCAGCACTTGTGTCTATTACATTCACGAAGAGTGTTTCTGGTGTAGAAGTGAAGTGATCTTACTGTGCTACTTACAAGGCTTCCAATTCTAATAAAATTTATTCCTTCCTTTCACTAATTCTTTATTTACCTTTTAATTTGATCTCATCATCTGCATCCTTCTCTTTATCAACTTTCTTCAGTGTCTCATTAGCTGTTAGTATATTCTTGTTTTAAAACTCCGTTTCTCATTAGCGTCAACTTAAAGTTTTTTTTTTTTTAAATTAGTGAACAAATGGTTACAGTTGATTAATATATTCATAATGATGCTACAATATTATACCATGGATCATTTATTTTACTACCAGAAGATTCGCCTGTCCCTCCCATGAAAAATGATTTACTAAAAGCTCCATAAAAACTGCGTTTAATTATTTTTGTTGAAGATTTCCAGAGGTTAATCTTCAGTTGATCCTTTCAATTGTTCTTGTTGTGGTATTTTACTTTTTTTTTTTTTTTTTTTGTTAATAGGAAGACGGGCTGTGCACACTATCCATCGTTCATTTTCGTTCTATAATCTTAAACCTACTAGTAACTTGCAGTTAAAATACCTTAGCTTATCAATACTTTCAATACGTTGAAACGAAGAACTACGACAATGTTTATTTTACTCATGATGATAAAATTAATCTGCATATTTTATGTGAATTACTTATTGGAAATATTCGTCTATATTATATGAAGATAACATAATGAAAAGAAAAGATTTATATACTTCCAGTTATAGTAAACAAACTTTGAGAATAATACTTGTGAAGAGCATGTAAGGTATATTACAAATGTCATGTTTGGCATCTGTGTTCAAGATTACGAGCGTTGCCAGGGAGCGCTGCAGTGTTGGGCCTCTCGGAGACTACCACATAGATATCTTCCTTCACAGTGTGAGACAGTGAATTGTTGAACTTTATAGTGAGGGAAGGTGAGTTGTTGAACTTTATAGTGAGGGAAGGTGAATTGTTGAACTTTATAGTGAGGGAAGGTGAGTTGTTGAAGTTTATAGTGTGGGAAGTTGAGTTGTTGAACTTTATAGTGAGAGAAGGTGAGTTGTTGAACTTTATAGTGAGGGAAGGTGAGCTGTTGAACGTTATAGTGAAGGAAGGTGAGTTGTTGAACTTTATAGTGAAAGAAGGTGAGTTGTTTGAACTTGATGTGCCTGTGGAGGTTGTGGGCTGCTCTCTGCAGGGAGTATATGTGATTCAGCACACCTATTGTGTGCACGGATAAGGCCATTCCCGTTGAGTGCCCGATGCCCTCCACACACGTGATATGTGTCTCTTCTTTCATTCTTAGATGCACTGTTTCCCTGGCTTTGTGGCTGGCTAGCTGCATCATCTGCCATACCTCAGTCTGTGTGGTAAGCTTGAACTGAAGGGAAAATTTCACATATGGGGTAAAGGCACATACCATGGGTGGTTCATTGTGGGAGTGGAGAGGGGTGGAGGAGGGCATAGGAAATCAAACTCCAATTATAATGGAGATCGGCCCATTCGGTAAGATCGGCTTTTAGCACGACCGTACCATTATTCTGAAACCAACGTGTATGAATAAGTAAAGAGCATGACATTCTAATTACCGAGAATAGATTAGGTTACCGTAATGTGTCACAAAAAGCGACGGATGATCTTATGAAAATTTAATGATACAGGCAACAAGGACACATACACTTAACAAAATTCAACCCATTTCGAATGTCATAATTAGAATTTACCAATTATACATTTTGGAATATTTAAGGATACCTTCTTCATCTATTCGATGTTTACTGGGGAGCTAACAGACTTTACATCTTAATATTTGATAAACAAACTTCCAAGACTTGAATGTTTTTTCAAAGTAATTATCTTTCATCTTGAACTTTGTAATCTCTTATCTTAACTAACATAACCAATGTGGGTACATTAGTCACGATATCCATAAGTTTCTTAAACATAATTAATATATTTGGTTCAGAGCTCCATGTATGAGAGAACCTGTCTGCTTATATGTTTCTGACTATAATCATCAATAGTTAATCTCGCATCACAGAAATACGTAGGTTAACCATGTTGCTGACTTGATCTAATGTCACACTTCATACTGAACATATATCTGTCTGAAAACATTATTTAATGTATACTGTTATCCTTTTGTAGAGAGGAAAGATATAATTGTTTCAGCCTGCATTACTGTGCTTCCAAAACGGCTTTTTCCCAATCTGAATGTAACTTTGTAAGGGAATCACATATTTACAGGTGCGTGATACGTTTTATTTTAGAATAATGTATGAAATGTAATGGCTATAAGTATTGATCTTATATCTTATTCTCTCTCTATCCAGAATTTGATCAACTTTGTCTCCATTGTCATTACTTAACCTTCATTGACAAGGAAATAATTATTACAATTGTAAAACTTTGCCTGCTTATTGTTTCAGCATTAGCACAATAGTGAAATGTAACATTTGTTAAAAGTGTAATTCATGCTGTCTGTAGATGAAGTCAACGACGATGTGTATACTGGTGGTGATGTTAGTGGGAAGCATCATTGGGATGTTGTCTCCACCTGAGAGGTCCTATAAGATCCTTATGCTCCTCCCAGTCTCCTCCACGAGTCACAGGAATGTCTTCATGCCTCTCGCTGAGGCTCTGGCTGACCGTGGACACAAAGTAATACCATAATATATGTTAGTATATCATAATTAGCGTAAATAAATTCATGAGTAATTATATCGAGAAGTAATTCATGAGATCAGTATAACTAAGAGAATATCTTAACAAATATTGTTTGTGTAATAGTAAACAATGACGTAAACTGAAAGATAACTTACAAAACATAAAACATTTGTTTAATATTCCCATATTATGAATTTAGTCAGTTTTTATTGTGGGTTTCTCTTGAATAGCCTTGCTTGCCCATGTCTCGAACAGCAAAAATAGGTTACATCTGCATTGAGTCTAGAACGAGGCTCTCTGCTTTATCACACACAACACACTGAGGGACAGAATCAGAATGAAAGATCTACACATCTAACGAGAGATCGACGCAATGTCAGGTTTGCCACACTAAAGAAGCGTCAACTAACTAACAGCCAACTAACACCACTGACTATATCATCAATACACCTCCCCATAGGACCCACAAGATGTCCCTCCAACGAAGAGTCCGACGCTTCATACAAAAGGAGGACTTCCCAAGACCAAAGATTCTGAGTGATCTTTCTGAAGATATAGAAGAATGGGTATCATCCTTATTGTTGATACCTTACATCTAACCAGGTAGCATCTAAAAACCAGCTATGGTAGATCACCTCAAAATCAGATCAGCCGGCCACCAGCTCCAGCAAGCGCCTTACAACTAGCCCAAGCAACTTGCCTCCTGCGTCTCCCCCCCCCAAAAAAAAAATGGCGATTACAAAGTTATACCTACCACCAATTGACTATCAGCGCATGTATGCATAGCATTCTGTATATAAATGTCTCTAATGGATGGTGTGGCATTCACGATTATATGATTATTATACATAGCACAACACACACACACACACACACACACACTTTTATTAATATACACGAAAGTGGTTGGAGCATTTACCCTTATAACCCTTCCTCCTCCCCCCAACTTACCCCTTCCCCACATACAATCCTTAAATATTCCTTTCCCATCTTATCAAACCTCTTGTTATAGTGTTGGATTTACCTTGATATACAGCTTAACTAAAATTTCCAGATAGTGATGTTGACCAACCAACCGAAGTCGTCCAAACATCCTAACATTGAAGATATTCCCCACGACCTCCCTCACTTCAAGCAGGAAAATATTAACGTTTTTGACAACAGGAAGAACCCCAATGGGTTCTTCCAAGTCTTCCAGACTACTCTGCCAACTTTTGCTCGGGAGTTGTACGAAGTTCCTGTGGTAAAGGACCTTTATATAAGGAGGAAGGAGTTTGATGTCATTATGATTAACCACATGTTCAATGAGGTAGGTACGCTTGTGTTAATGTGTTTACAGGAACTGAGAATGTCTCGTGTAAATTTAAAGATTGGAATTTAAAGAGTTTGAAAGTGTGAACATTTGAATGAAATGAGTCTAAATATATATATATATATAGATGAAATTAAGACACATGTGCAACATCTAGGTATCTTTATAGTATATTAGACGTTTCGCCATCCAGTGGCTTTATCAATACAAAATTCTTGGACATAACATGAAGAGAAAAGAACTATATTCAAAAGATGAGGTAATCAGTCCCTGGATGGAAATAAATGGTATAAAATACGGACACAATGGAAAAATAAACACATAAGCAGTATAATGTGATCCTTTATTGACAACGTTTCTCCCACACAGTGGGCTTTATCGAGTCAAACAGATCTGTTTGTGACTCGATAAAGCCCACGCAGTGGGCGAAACGTTGTCAATAAAGGATAACATTATACTGGTTATGTGTTTATTTTTCCAATCAGTCCCTCAGTCTTGGAGTTGGTGTGTTCAGCACCGTTGGTGTGGAGATTCTGAAGAACAAGTAAGGAGGCTTGAATTAAATAGGCAACAGCTGATAGTGACAAGTAGCAGACAAGGGCATAGTCACTGGTAGGTGGGATTCCCCAGTGAAGAAGGTTATGTACATGTCCTCATAATCAAGATTCCATGATGTTGCAGTGGAAATAAATGGTATAAAATACCGACACAATGGAAAAATAAACACATAAGCAGTATAATGTAATCCTTTATTGACAACGTTTCGTTGGATTTGAGTGGGACTCGCACTTGAGTTAATAGAATCATTAACTCAAGAAACGTTGTCAATAAAGGATCACATTATACTGCTTATGTGTTTATTTTTCCATGTTGCAGTGACTGACAAGTTGTACAAGAATGGTATACAATACCGACAAGATGACATGTACATAACCTTCTTCACTGATATGACCTACTTCCACTGGGAAATCCCGCCTACCAGTGACTATGCCGTCGTCTGCTGCCCGTCCCTATCAGCTGTTGCCTATTTAAGGTCAAGCCTCCTTACTCGGCTACTGGCAAGCCACAGTCGCTCCACATCAAGAAGTGTCCCTATGATCCCCATTGGGGATGGGAACCTCTACCTCATCTACAACCTTGTACCAAGATGAATTATTCCAACAGAATCAAGATTAAAACTTCCAGTGGGACGGTTAATGACTCCTCCAAGCTTGCTCTTGCTGTGGCCGTCAGGGGCGGTTTACATGTCAAGATCAATACCATCCTAACACTCCAAGAAACCTTCATTGTTGCGTGTGAAGACGATGTTGAAGCTGAAAAGTTACTAACCTCCTCTGCTTTGTCCACTCTATCAGACCGTGGCTTCAAAATCATGTCCTCTCCTGCCTAACGGGCTAAGAGAACTGTCTTCTTAAAAAGACTTGACAAACTGAATACCACACAACCTGTTGAAGACCTAAAGACCTCCAGTGAAGAACAAAATCCGGGGGCTTCAGTGGAAAGCATCACCAAGATTCCTACTGCCTCCTCCATACTAAAAATCACTTTTACTGATGTGTCAATGGCTGCCCAAGCTATGGCTGAAGGCCTGGCCATATACTACTACTTTATTAACTCCTCTCATAATGAAGCTGAGAGGCACCATCATATTACTCAATGCTGGAGTTGCTACTCTTACCTACACTCTACAAAAGACTGCCCCAAAAAAACAAACGTTGTGCTCTACCTGCGGGTCTGAAGGCCACAATTTCACGATTTGCACTTCTACTGCCCCACTTAAGTGTCTCAACTGCAAAAACAATCACCATACTCTTGCGGCAAAGTGCCCCATTCGTCGAGAAATTCTGAAAAAAACAGGAAACAGACCAGAAGAAGACACCTTCCAAGTCACGTACAATATTTTTGAGGTTCCAATAATATTTTCATCGTGAGGACGTGTCTAGTGTACTCTCTGTTGACTGAACCTTCTTTGCTCTGTGAAGACTTTTCTATTGTGCTTCCGTTCTTAGCTACCTGAGATTGGATGATGGTTTCCCTCCACTACGAGAAGCTATATCTCCAAATGAAGGCGGAATTAACGGAAGCTAGAAGAGAAATTCAACGATTGAAGGGTATATGCAAGGATTATCACTGGAACAATGTCGCCGATGATCAGAACAACGAATGGATGCTAGTCGGTTCTGAAGGAACGAAGCTGAAGTTGAAGAAGGTCAAGGAGACTGCTGTGAAAACCAGCAACTCTTTTTCCTTGTTATCAGACGAATGTGAAGACATCCCAGCGATGACCATCTCTACAAAGACCGTCGGGAACGTCATGCACACCGACAGTCGAGGTAAGAACATTGTTTTAGTTGGGGATAGTCAGATTAGGTTCATGGATAGGGAATTTTGTCTAAAGGATAGGAATAGGAGGCAGAGGGTATGTTATCCAGGGCTGGGATGCAGGATATTGTTAGTCATCTGGACGACATCATGAGAGGAAATGGGAGCAATCCTATTATCTGTCTCAGTGCTGGAGGCAACGATGTTGGCAGACATAGGAGTGAGGAGCTGATTAGCAGCTATAGGTCAGCAATAGACAGAATTAGGAAGAAGGGTGGAAACCCTGTCATATGTGGTGTTTTGCCAAGGAGTGGGGTTGGAAGTGAATGGTTGTCCAGGGCAATTGGTGTCAATGCCGGCTGGACAAATACTGTAAGGAAAATGCAGTAACATTCGTAGACAACTGGGACCTCTTCTATGGCAGAAGTGACATGTATGCCAGGGATGGGGGCACTGGCAACTGCAGTGGAGGTAGCTGTTAGGGCTTTAAACTAGAAAAAGTTAGTGGTATGGGTTATGGGGGGGGGAACAGTGAAGTCCCAATGTAGTAATGTTATAAATTCTAGGGGAACTAGTAATAGACAGAATAAGGTGGATATTGGAAAGCCAGTGGCACTAGGTGACAAGGACAGTAATAGGTATAGAGGAAAAACAGAAATGAGCAGGAAGGGTAAAGAGAAAGGAGGGTCACTATAATAGTTGTAGTGCTAGGAATAAGATGGACGAGTTGAGATTAGTTGCAAGTACTGGTAATATTGATGTTTTAGCAATAACTGAGACATGGTTTAATATGAATGTGACATTCGGGACATGCCTGCCGAATGTCACATTCAGGTTTTTAAATTGTTCCAAGTAGACAGAAGTATCGGGAAGTGGGGTGGGGTGGCACTCTATGTCCGTGATCATTTAAATTGTTCCATAAAAACGGGTATAAAGTCTGAAATAACACAAACAGAGTCTGTCTGGATAAAATTTTCAGAGGGGTGTGAAAATTTTATTTTAGGCGTGATTTACCGTCCTCCAAACTTAGATAGGGAACAAGGGAGATTACTATGTCGTGCCGATTAGGTAAAACTTGCGATTTTGGCTTAAATAGCAACGCTCACCTTGCCATATAAGACAAGTGAAAATTTGTGTATGCAATAATTTCGCCAAAATCATTCTGAACATAACGAAAAAAATATATTTCATTGTGTTTGTTTATTATTAAATTATTGTTAACGTATCTAAAATATATTTAGTTGGGTTAGGCTAAATTAAATTGCGCTTGTTGTAATAAGGTTAGGTAGGTTTTCAAAGTTTCTCTTGGTACAAAATTATAAATTCTTACATTAACATAAATGAAAAAAATATAGCTTTAAACGTATAAGAGAAAATTTTAGAAAGGACTTAATTTTAGATGAGTTCTTGCTAATTGACCAGTTTTACCTAATCGGCACGACATATATATATATATATATATATATATATATATATATATATATATATATATATATATATATATATATATATATATAGTCTGCGATTAGGTAAAACTTGCGATTTTGGCTTAAATAGCAACGGTCTTCTTGCCATATAAGACAAGCGAAAATTTGTGTATGCAATAATTTCTCAAAAATCATTCTGAACCTAACGAAAAAAATATATTTCATTGTGTTTGTTTATTATTAAATTAATGTTAACGAATCTAAAATATATTTAGTTGGGTTAGGCTAAATTAAATTGCGCTTGTTGTAATAAGGTTAGGTAGGTTTTCAAAGTTTCTCTTGGTACAAAATTATAAATTCTTACATTAACATAAATGAAAAAAATATATCTTTAAACGTATAAGAGAAAATTTTAGAAAGGACTTAATTTTAGATGAGTTCTTGCTAATTGACCAGTTTTACCTAATCGGCACGACATATATATGTCGTGCCGATTAAGTAAAACTTGCGATTTTGGCTTAAATAGCAACGCTCTTCTTGCCATATAAGACAAGCGAAAATTTGTGTATGCAATAATTTCGCCAAAATCATTCTGAACCTAACGAAAAATATATTTCATTGTGTTTGTTTATTATTAAATTAATGTTAAAGTATCTAAAATATATTTAGTTGGGTTAGGCTAAATTAAATTGCGCTTGTTGTAATAAGGTTTTCAAAGTTTCTCTTGGTACAAAATTAAAATTTTTTACATTAACATAAATGAAAAAAAATATATCTTTAAACGTATAAGAGAAAATTTTAGAAAGGACTTAATTTTAAATGAGTTCTTGCTAATTGACTATTTTTACCTAATCGGCACGACATATATATATATATATATATATATATATATATATATATATATATATATATATATATATATACAGTGGTACCCGGTTTACGATATTTTTCATTCAGAATGCTGTTCAAGTGCCATTACCAAACGAATTTATCTCCTTAAGAAATGTTGTAAAATAGACTAGTCCTTTTAGACCCCCAAAATTACACTTACAAAAGCATTTAAAAAAATAAACTTACATAAAAGGGTGAGTTTGGGGACCATCGTAAACCGGGGTACCACTGTATATATATATATATATATAAATTCTTACATTAACATAAATGAAAAAAATATATCTTTAAACGTATAAGAGAAAATTTTAGAAAGGACTTAATTTTAGATGAGTTCTTGCTAATTGTACAAATCTACTAAAAACGAGAAGAAGAAAAACTTTATAAAATTGGGTTGTCTGAATGTGCGTGGATGTAGTGCGGATGATAAGAAAGAGATGATTGCCGATGTTATGAATGAAAAGAAGTTGGATGTCCTGGCCCTAAGCGAAACAAAGCTGAAGGGGGTAGGCGAGTTTCAGTGGGAAGAAATAAATGGGATTAAGTCAGGAGTATCTGAGAGAGTTAGAGCTAAGGAAGGGGTAGCAATAATGTTGAAGGATCAGTTATGGAAGGAAAAGAGGGAATATAAATGTGTAAATTCAAGGATTATGTGGATTAAAATAAGGGTCGGATGCGAAAAGTGGGTCATAATAAGCGTGTATGCACCTGGAGAAGAGAGGAGTGTAGAGGAGAGAGAGATTTTGGGAGATGTTAAGCGAATGTATAGGAACTTTTGAACCAAATGAGAGAGTAATTGTGGTAGGGGACCTAAATGCTAAAGTGGGAGAAACATGCAGAGAGGGTGTAGTAGGTAAGTTTGGGGTGCCAGGTGTAAATGATAATGGGAGCCCTTTGATTGAACTTTGTATAGAAAGGGGTTTAGTTATAGGTAATACATATTTTAAGAAAAAGAGGATAAATAAGTATACAAGATATGATGTAGGGCGTAATGACAGTAGTTTGTTGGACTATGTATTGGTAGATAAAAGACTGTTGAGTAGACTTCAGGATGTACATGTTTATAGAGGGCTACAGATATATCAGATCACTTTTTAGTTATAGCTACAGTGGGAGTAAAAGGTAGATGGGATACAAGGAAAATAGAATCAGTAAGTAAAGAGAGGTGAAGGTTTATAAACTAAAAGAGGAGGCAGTTAGGGTAAGATATAAACAACTATTGGAGGATAGATGGGCTAGTGAGAGTGTAGGCAATGGGGTCGAAAATGTATGGGGTAGATTTAAAAATGTAGTGTTAGAGTGTTCAGCAGAAGTTTGTGGTTACAGGCGAGTGGGTGCAGGAGGGAAGAGGAGCGATTGGTGGAATGATGATGTAAAGAGAGTAGTAAGGGAGAAAAAGTTAGCATATGAGAGGTTTTACAAAGTAGAAGTGATGCAAGGAGGGAAGAGTATATGGAGAGAAAAGAGAGGTTAAAAGAGTGGTGAAGCAATGTAAAAGAGAGCAGATGAGAGAGTGGGTGAGATGTTATCAGCAAATTTTGTTGAAAATAAGAAAAAGTTTTGGAATGAGATTAATAAGTTGAGGAAGCCTAGAGAACAAATGGATTTGACAGTTAAAAATAGGAGAGGAGAGTTATTAAATGGAGAGTTAGAGGTATCGGGAAGATGGAGAGAATATTTTGAGGATTTGTTAAATGTTGATGAAGACAGGGAAGCTGTGATTTCGTGTGTAGGGCAAGGAGGAATAACATCTTGTAGGAGTGTGGAAGAACCAGTTGTGGGTGTAGGGAAAGTTCGTGAGGCAGTGGGTAGAATGAAAGGGGTAAGGCAGCTGGGATTGATGGGATAAAGATAGAAATGTTAAAAGCAGGTGGGGATATAATTTTGGAGTGGTTGGTGCTATTATTTAATAAATGTATGGAAGAGGGTAAGGTACCTAGGGATTGGCAGAGAGCGTGTATTGTTCCTTTGTATAAAGGCAAAGGGGACAAAAGAGAGTGCAAAAATTATAGGGGAATAAGTCTGTTGAGTGTACCTGGTAAAGTGTATGGTAGAGTTATTATTGAAAGAATTAAGAGTAAAACAGAAAGCAGGATAGCAGATGAACAAGGGGCTTTAGGAAAGGTGGGGGGTGTGTAGACCAAGTGTTTACAGTGAAACATATAGGTGAACAGTATTTGGATAAGGGTAAAGATGTTTTTGTGGCATTTATGGATTTGGAAAAGGCGTATGATAGGGTAGATAGGGGGCAATGTGGCAGATGTTGCAGGTGTATGGAATAGGAGGAAGGTTACTGAAAGCAGTGAAGAGTTTTTATGAGGATAGTGAGGCTCAGGTTAGAGTGTGTAGGAGGGAAGGGGACTATTTCCCAGTAAAAGTGGGCCTTAGACAAGGATGTGTGATGTCACCGTGGTTGTTCAATATATTTATAGATGGGGTTGTAAGAGAAGTGAATGCGAGGGTCTTGGCAAGAGGTGTTGGTCTAAAAGATAAAGAAGCAAATACAAAGTGGGAGTTGTCACAGTTGCTTTTGCTGATGACACTGTGCTTTTGGGAGATTCTGAAGAGAAGCTGCAGAGGTTGGTGGATGAATTTGGTAGGGTGTGTAAAAGAAGAAAATTGAAAGTGAATATAGGAAAGAGTAAGGTGATGAGGATAACAAAAAGAATAGGTGACGAAAGATTGGATATCAGATTGGAGGGAGAGAGTATGGAGGAGGTGAATGTATTCAGATATTTGGGAGTGGACATGTCGGCGGATGGGTCTATGAAGGATGAGGTGAATCATAGAATTGATGAGGGAAAAGGGTGAGTGGAGCACTTCGGAGTCTGTGGAGACAAAGAACCTTGTCCATGGAAGTAAAGAGGGAAATGTATGAGAGTATAGTTATACCAACGCTCTTATATGGGTGTGAAGCATGGGTGATGAATGTTGCAACGAGGAGAAGGCTGGAGGCAGTGGAGATGTCATGTCTGAGGTCAATGTGTGGTGTGAATATAATGCAGAGAATTCGGAGTTTGGAAATTAGGAGGAGGTGCGGGATTACCAAAACGATTGTTCAGAGAGCTGAGGAGGGGTTGTTGAGGTGGTTTGGACATGTAGAGAGAATGGAACGAGACAGAGTGACTTCGAGTGTATAAATCTGTAGTGGAGGGAAGGCGGGGTAGGGGTCGGCCTAGGAAAGGTTGGAGGGAGGGTAAAGGAAGTTTTGTGTGCGAGGGCTTGGACTTCCAGCAAGCATGTGTGAGCGTATTTGATAGGAGTGAATGGAGGCATATGGTTTTAATACTTGACGTGCTGTTGGAGTGTGAGCAAAGTAACATTTATGAAGGGATTCAGGGAAACCGGCAGGCCGGACTTGAGTTCTGGAGCTGGGAAGTACAGTGCCGGCACTCTGAAGGAGGGGTGTTAATGTTGCAGTTTTACAACTGTAGTGTAAAGCACCCTTCTGGCAAGACAGTGATGGAGTGAATGATGATGAAAGTTTTTCTTTTTCGGGCCACCCTGCCTTGGTGGGAATCGGCCGATGTGTTAATAAAAAAAATATATATATATATATATATATATATATATATATATATATATATATATATATATATATATATATGTCGTGCCGATTAGGTAAAACTGGTCAATTAGCAAGAAATCATCTAAAATTAAGTCCTTTCTAAAATTTTCTCTTATACGTTTAAAGATATATTTTTTCATTTATGTTAATGTAAGAATTTATAATTTTGTACCAAGAGAAACTTTGAAAACCTACCTAACCTTATTACAACAAGCGCAATTTAATTTAGCCTAATCCAACTAAATATATTTTAGATACGTTAACATTAATTTAATAATAAACAAACACAATGAAATATATTTTTCGTTATGTTCAGAATGATTTTGGCGAAATTATTGCATACACAAATTTTCACTTGTCTTATATGGCAAAGTGAGCGTTGCTATTTAAGCCAAAATAGCAAGTTTTACCTAATCGGCACGACATATATATATATATATATATATAGTATATATATATATATATATATATATATATATATATATGTCGTGCGATTAGGTAAAACTCGATTTTGCTAAATAGCAACGCTCACTTGCCATATAAAACAAGTGAAAATTTTGTATGCAACTAATTTCGCCAAAATAATCTGAACATAACGAAAAAATATATTTCATTGTGTTTGTTTATTATTAAATTAATATTAACGTATCTAAAATATATTTAGGGTTAGGCTAAATTAAATTGAACTTGTTAATAGGTTAGGTAGGTTTTCAAGTTTCTCTTGGTACAAATATAAATTCTTACATTAACATAAATGAAAAATATCTTTAAACGTATAGAGAAAATTTTAGAAAGGAATTAATTTTAGATGAGTTCTTGCTAATTGACAGTTTACTAATCGGACATTTATATATATATATATATATATATATATATATATATATATATATATATATATATATATATATATATATATATATATATATATATATATATATATATATATATATATATGTCGTGCCGATTAGGTAAAACTTGCGATTTTGGCTTAAATAGCAACGTTCACCTTGCCATATAAGACAAGTGAAAATTTGTGTATGCAATAATTTCGCCCAAATCATTCTGAACATAACGAAAAAATATATTTCATTGTGTTTGTTTATTATTAATTTAATGTTAACGTATCTAAAATATATTTAGTTGGGTTAGGCTAAATTAAATTGCGCTTGTTGTAATAAGGTTAGGTAGGTTTTCAAAGTTTCTCTTGGTACAAAATTATAAATTCTTACATTAACATAAATGAAAAAATATGTCTTTAAACGTATAAGAGAAAATTTTAGAAAGGACTTAATTTTAGATGAGTTCTTGCTAATTGACCAGTTTTACCTAATCGGCACGACATATATATATATATATATATATATATATATATATATATATATATATATATATATATATATATATATACTATATATAATCCACATAGAGACAGATCTGTATTTTTCGACCCATTTTCTTGGATCTTTTTCTAATGTATCTGGAGAGTTTGTAACCAGTTAGTGTTTGGAAGATTTTTTTTTTTTTAGAACATTTTTAATTCAATTGGTTAATAGAAGAATAAGCACATACTCATATTTACATTTAGTTCTTTTAGATATTCCATCAATAATTGATAGTCTTAGCTTTAGTAAAAGCATTTATAATTTAAAAATATTATGAAAACTGTTCAATGGATCTACTGAAACAAGTGGTTTAAGCAGAAAGCATACTGTTATTGGCCAGGATTTTTAAACCGACTTGTCTAAAAAGCCTCCTGGGAAGCTTGCTAAACTCTTGACTCCCTAAACTACAACGCAAGTGGTTTATTGTTTTACAGTGTCGAGAATTTAGTTAGCTTCCTTGGAGGCTGGCTAGACAGCCTCCAGGATTTAAAATCCCGGACAGTAAAAGTATGTTCTTTGGTTTAACAATCTTAAAACTCTTTAATATTTCCTTTTATCATAAAATGCGGAGTTGCATGGTAACACTCCTTTAGAAACAAAGGTGAACACACTTTACTTGACATGCATTGAGTGTGTAAATGAATAATGAACATATGAGTAACCATATGCAAACATATGCCGGAAAGGCACTAACAATTATTTTATTATATGTAAACTATATTAACTATGTACTGCAGAAAATAAATATATTATTGGTATTTGTAACATTGGTAGTCTTGTTTGTGATTGTTTTATAATTTAGAAATGTTGCCAGGAACTCTGGAATTACGAAAGATTATAAATCTGTTACTGACTCTCTCTACTTTGGATGTATTGAGAATGGTTATGGCAATTCTGGAAATGCAAGTGAAAGTGATGTTAAAGTCAGTGTACTGTGGCTCACAGAACTCGCTCTTCCACAGGTTGTATATCCCTTCTTGCACGAAGTTCCCTCCATTACAGTTTCAACGTCAGGGATAGACTCACGCCAGAGCTCAGTTATGGGTAACGTTCTGAACCCAGCCTACGTTCCTAACTACTTGCAGGATTACCCAAGACCCATGAGCGTCTGGCATCGCTTCTACAATACTGTGGTACATATTAGATTTGAGCTTTACTGGAGGAATGGACCTTTATGCCACTGATACAAAAGGAGGTGAGCAACATGCAATCACAGACAGTTCATTAAGTTGGTACAGCAGATTATCGTCAGGAAACGAGCTGAATTATCTAAACAAAATTATTACGTTTAATAAAAAAGTGTAGTTACAATTTTACTGTAGTGTGTGTAGGCTAATGCTACTTTGAGAAACAGAAGCATCTTGATATGTGATGCAATGCCAGACCTGCTCCAATGCACAACTGTCAAGTATTGGTGGTATTCCTCAGATCTCAGCTCAGTTCCCGGAGTTGCCACTGTTGTTGGACCTGGAGAGGAACATGAGTCTAGCATTGATGAACAGTCACTTCTCTATCAACACCCCACTGCCTCTCTTGCCCTCACAGGTGGAGGTGGGCGCCATGCACTGTCGTCCTGCCAACCTCTGCCTCAGGTAAGTTGTCTGACTACCTGACCCATGTTTGTAACATCTTGTTATGCCCCTTAAACAATATCACTGGTTTGGTCCTGTCAATGATCAATAGTTCTGTCTTCAGAGACTCAGGACTTGTCTTGCTCTACTGAGCCATCTTTCTTTTCGGAAATCTTATTAAAAGAGGATAAAATACTCTTATTTTTACAGGAATTAGAATCGTGGATCACTGGAGCAGGACCTTCTGGCGTAATTTACTTCAGTTTGGGATCTTTTGTGCGTAGTACTCATGCCGTCCAGTACCGCGACTCTTCATCAGGCTTTCCGCAGGCTGCCACAGCGAGTCATCTGGAAATACGAGGAAGAGCTGGAGGACGTCCCTGACAACGTGATGACCAGCAAGTGGCTTCCCCAGCAAGACATTCTTGGTGAGTCTTACCTCGTATAGCAGCCTCAATCACAGTCGCACACATTATCTATACATTTTATTACTTTTTGTTCCTTTTTTATAAATGGAATAATTTTTTGGAGGCTCTTCTGATAGTGTCACTCACAATATTCAACTCTTGATGTTCCTAAAACCTGAGGCTTTTGCTAGTGTCTCTCAGGTTCACATTCTTGATGTTCCCACAACCTGTTTGCTACCCGATTTTATTCTTACAAAGAATAGTTTAATTTAATGTCAAATCACTAAAATCAATTCACAACTCTCTCTGAGTTACCTCAACATTTATACATGGTAAAACTAACTTACAAGTAAAACCTGGGAAACACAAAATATTAGTTATACATTAGGTTCAAATATTTTAATGATGAGTAACTTCTGTGAAAAGTGTACTTAAACTAATTTCCATTGCTGCTTGTTGTACCATCTATGCAAAATACCCCATCCCTTTGACCAAGTTAGAATATATCTTCATAGAAACATAAAACTTTTATTATCAATAAATCATCTTAGAAATACCAAAAATCCATATTTTCCATATATCCCATTAGAAATACAGGAAACACTTTCCTCTTTTGAATTCACCCCACACAGAAATACCAATAAATTCTATATTTTCACTTCATAATCCTATATTTTCATTAAAATCGTCACAGAATTTTCATAGAATCCTTTATATTTCTCGATCAAATCTCCCTTTGACTCACTCTTGCCTCTCTCTCAACCAGATTAAGTCTATACTCATACAATAAACTATCCACTCAATCTACCCACTATCACCTCCATATTTACGTCTCTAACTTAATCCAATGATTCACAATGACCAATCTATATCAAACACCTTGAATAAAGAACAAATAATACTACATGATCAGCAAAAATTAAATCATGAACACTCATTTCTCTATCATAAAAATATACAATACGTACATTGTTTCACATTCATCAACCTTTACAGTTCACTACTGAAATCACAATATGTATGTAAATAAATTTCTGGGTGTCCCACGGGATATAAACTTTAAAGATGCCACAGCCATGTTTACAACCTACGAAATATAATACGAGGGAAATCGAATTTCATTTCACGAAAGTCGCATTTATAAGTTTGGGTTAAGTAGGAAAAATCTTGATCCCACGAAATGGAGCTAACCATAGTGTGATGGCCCCTGATTGGGACAATAAATCGAGCCATAGGGTGATAACACTCATAAAATAATATTTGATCCGAGGAAATGGACCTAGCCGTAGCAAGATGTCCCTTTTTGGGACCCAGATCTAGAGTCTAAGACCTAGCTATAACAAGTTAAACCCTACGACTGTGTTCGCCTCTCCAAGTGCATTATCAAATATTTAGAACGTAGTCGGGGACTGGTCGTGGACTGGGCCGCGGGGGCGTTGATCCCCGGAATACCCTCCTGGTAGACTCCAGGTAGGTAGTCTTAGCTATCTCCTAGCCTCCTTCTGTTTTTCTTCCATTTTCCTTATTACTTAAAACATGATAAGCGTCAACGACGAACAGAAAGGTCATTCTTGCTTTCACTAACATTGTTTCACAGCTCACAACAACGTGAAGGTGTTCATCACACACGGTGGTCTCCTCAGTATGCAAGAAGCCATCTACCACGCCACGCCACTCCTCGCTCTACCTATCTTCAGTGACCAGCCTAAGAACGGCATGTTTATTAAGAACTGTGGATTAGGAGACTTTTTGATATGGGAAGAACTTACTGTGGACATGATCGTTGACGCTCTCACCAAAATTCTTAACGACCCTAAGTACGTAAATTTTGTAAGCTTACTTAAGGGGAAAAATATTAATAACTCGACCTCTTTAGTGTGGCTTTATCTCTAATATAAATATTTAGTCGTTCTATTATTGAAGTATATCCTCTCCAGTTATGAAACTAAGTTCTTTATTCTCAATTAACTCGTCTTATACACGAAAATTTGTAACTTTAAAAATTGTATTTTGTTTTTAATTTTATAAGATGATATAATCGTTTCTTTTGATTTTGAAAAAAATAAAAAATATTAATACGTTCACCATCATCCATTCATTCAAGTTTAGGCACAGCACTTCCCACATGTAGAATTCAAGTCCGGCTAATTAGTTTCCACCATGAATCACTTCATAAATGTTACCTCGCTCTCTCTCCAACATAACGTCAAATCGTAAAATCATCTTCTCTCCTATTATTCCAATTCATCCCACTCTCATGCATGCTGGATGCTCAAGTTCCTACAACTTAAAACTCCTGTGTTATAACAAGGCTTAGCTATGGTCGTCACGGCTGTAGTCTTGTATTCATGGATCCTAAGCTCGAAAGATCGTGCTGGTTTCCAATATATTTCTTCTCACACTCCCATATGATATTATATATGTTTCTGCTCTAGTATTAGAATGACTCTTGTTTTGATAAATTAGACACATATTCAACACTTGGGTATCTTTATTGAGGAAACGTTTCGCCACACAGTGGCTTCATCAGTCCATACAAAGAAGAATCGTGAAGGACAGGATGAGTTTGAGGTAATCAGTCCTTCAGCATTGAGTCCATCAATCTTGAAAAGATTGATGGACTGACAACATCGACTCTTATTTTACTGGAGGGAAATCTTAACAGACGTCTAAGATTTAGTAATTATTTAAACAAGTTTCTTGTCAAGTAATTTGGAGACTTAAGTTGCCACGTTGTGAATCGGCAACATCTAACTTATCCCTCTTTCTTTTTTAACTGCCAAGTACATTTGTTTCCAAGGTTATCTTAAATGTTTAATATCTTTCCTTAACTGTTTATATTTCTCATTATAATTTGCTGATGGAAACAAATGCTATATAATTCCTCAGATCGCCCTTCAGGTCACTATGCTCCCTATATACTCACATTTTTTATGCTCAGGTAGAACTGTTTGCGACTTGATAAAGCCCACTGTGTGGGCGAAACGTATTCAATAAAAATTCACATTATATTGCATGAGTCTTTTTTTCAATTCTGTCAGTATTTTATACCATTTATCTTCAAAATTTGCAGATAAAGACTCACACAATCTCTCACTGGCCATTTGTTCATCCCGATAATAATCATTGAACTTCTCTTCTCTCACATACTCTGCCTTCCTTATATGATATTTTGTAAATGTCTCTCATGTGTTAATTCTGACCTCCCTTACTTTCCTGTTTGCTTCAGTATTGCAGCAGTCACAACTCTTCCCACCTGCATGACCCTAGAAATCTAGCACTACATTCTTAAATCTACCGCGTATCGCTTCATTATTTATTTTCTCTCTAGACCACCTATGAATATTTGCTTGTATCTCTCACTGTCACCTTGAATTCATTCATTATCACTTCTCTGTTACTAATGTCACTCTCCTTGTACTCCATCTTCGTTATTTAGTGTAGCAGCCCCTAAAGAACGATCTGCTATACAATCGCTTCTCTAAAACATATATATCCAGAAGTCTACTCACCAACCCTTTATGTATTCATAAATCTCCAACATTTATTAATTCTATTTTTTTCTATAAAAAAAAGTATTTTCCTCTTACTAGAATATCTTCTTTTCGTAACCTACTTAGAGGCCTCTCATTATCATTTGCTTCTGTCATTCCAAACCTACATAGTATGCCTCCAGGAGCAACAGCCTGGTTGACCAGGCAAATACCAGACGAGCCTGGCCCATGGACGAGCTCCGAGAGTAGTGAAACTCGAAACTCTTCAAAGGTATATCAAAAGTATGCCATCTTCACCGCCACCTTCAACAGTTTCCTTACTTTAGCATTTAGGACACCCACTACAATTATTCTGTCTCTTGGTTAAAAACTTCCTAAATTCCTCCACACTTCTCTCTGTCCCGGGTGTATACAAATTTTCTATAACCCCTTTTCACATTCCATTTTAATTATAATCCTCAATAGTCATGAATTCGAACGTTTGATCCCCGGTCCTTTCCTTATATAACTAGTAATTTAATATTTATGCTTGCTCCTCTATTGCTTTATAACTTGTGTGGGTGATCTTTCAGATTTTCTCACTGTACTTGTGCACAGGTATAAGGAAAACATGCTGAGGATGTCAGTGCCGCTGCGGGATCAGCCTGTACCACCCACGGAGCTGGCAGTGTTCTGGACGGAGTACGTCATCCGTCACAGAGGTGCGCCCCAGCTGAGGTCTCCAGCGGCACAGCTTTCCTGGGTGGAGTTCCTCATGCTGGACGTGATCTTCATACTACACTTAGCTGTGATCGGCTTTATATTCGCTCTGCGTCGCATCTTCAGAGTTATCACTGTTAAACTCTTCGGCAGTGACGGCAAGATGAAAAAAGAATAAGGATAAAGAAATCTTTTCTTTGCGGTAGAATGATTATACCGTATAGCAAATTTTTTATTTATATTGGATTTCGTGCTTTTCTTTGATAGGTTATGCTGAGTACGAATATATATATATATATATATATATATATATATATATATATATATATATATATATATATATGTCGTGCCGATTAGGTAAAACTTGCGATTTTGGCTTAAATAGCAACGCTCACATTGCCATATAAGACAAGTGAAAATTTGTGTATGCAATAATTTCGCCAAAATCATTCTGAACATAACGAAAAAAATATATTCCATTGTGTTTGTTTATTATTAAATTAATGTTAACGTATCTAAAATATATTTAGTTGGGTTAGGCTAAATTAAATTGCGCTTGTTGTAATAAGGTTAGGTAGGTTTTCAAATTTTCTCTTGGTACAAAAATATAAATTCTTACATTAATATAAATGAAAAAAATATATCTTTAAACGTATAAGAGAAAATTTTAGAAAGGACTTAATTTTAGGTGAGTTCTTGCTAATTAACCAGTTTTACCTAATCGGCACGACATATATATATATATATATATATATATATATATATATATATATATATATATATATATATATATATATATATATATATATATATATATATATATATATATATATATATAATTCTAGGTAGTAGGATGGTAGACAGCAACCGCCCAGGGAGGTACTACCGTCCTGCCTAGTGAGTGTAAAACGAAAGCCTGTAATTGTTTTACATGATGGTTGGATTGCTGGTGTCTTTCTTCTGTCTCATAAACATGCAAGATTTCAGGTATGTCTTGTTACTTCTACTTACACGTAGGTCACACTACACATTCATGTACAAGCATATAGTATATACACACTCCTCTGGGTTTTCTTCTATTTTCTTACTAGTTCTTGTTCTTATTTCCTCTTATCTCCATGGGGAAGTGAAACAGAATTCTTCCTCCGTAAGCCATGCGTGTCGTAAGTGTCGACTAAAATGTCGGGAGCAAGAGGCTAGTAACCCCTTCTCCTGTATACATTACTAAAGTTAAAAAGATAAACTTTTGTTTTTCTCTTTGGGCCACCCTGCCTCGGTGGGAAACGGCCGATTTTTTAAAAGAAGAATATATTATGATATATATATGTGGTGCCGAATAGGTAAAACTTGCGATTTTTGGCTGAAATAGCAATGGTCTTCTTGCCGAATAAGGCAAGCGAAAGTTTGTATATGCAATAATTTCGCAAAAATCATTCTGAACTCTACAGGAAAAAAATATTTCATTATCTTTGTTTATTATTAAGTTACTGTAAAGTAAACTTATCTGAAATATATTTAGTTGGATTATTCTAAATTAAATTACGCTTGTTATAATAAGGTAAAGATAAGTTTGCTAAGGTTCTTTTGGTACAAAATTATTAATTTTTACATTAATATAAATGAAAAAATGTGTATTTAAACGTATAAAATAAAAATTCAGAAATGACTAAATTTTAAATGGGCTTCTGCAAATTGAGGAATTTTACGTATTCGGCAAGACATATATATACCACAGTGTAAATCTAAGGAAATCATTCGACATAACCAAAACAAAATATATCATTGATTTGAAGCAATATTCAATAATTTTATTCTGACCTATGCTATACATAACAGAGTTTTGTTAAAAAAAATGCAGTTATATAAATTAGGTGAGGTTTCTAAGTTAGGTTTGGTCCCCAAAAAACATTTTATAACATACAGTATATCTCGATTTTATTCCTTGTTTGTACATGCCTCTGGTTATAAGTAAATACTGGAATAAATTAATATTTTTTTAAAGCTTTTTTGTATCCTGTAATGTATATTGAAAGAGAAAAATAAAAATATTTTTTTTACTGAAGATAATTATATGTCACTAAATAAATGTAATAAGACCAAAATAATGATATGTGGTAACATGATTTATCTTAGCCATGATGAGAAGGCGTCGTGATGTCTCAAGTACTGGTCTCTGATACACGTTGTTTGACCGACTAGTGTGACTTAAGTTGGCTTTAAGAACTTTACTAATATAGTGAGATTTTCTTCATTACGTGACACTCTTTATCATGATGTGAAGTCGGTTAGAAATGAACAGCTGACAACATTAGTCCTCTTAAGTAAATATTCTGAAAATATCTAATGCGATGTTCACTCAGAACATTACCTACTTCATATAGAAGTTTAGATAATGGTGTATCAACTGCACTTGAGAGCTACTGTTATCACGCACTCCTGAGATAATCGTCGTTGATCAGCACCAGGTCTAGTTAGGCTTTCAAATTACCGTTAAAATCTTAATTAAATTAAAAAAAAAAAAGAGTACAAATACCATTAGCAGTGTTGAGTATATAAATATTTATCTTGCACTCTGAAATAAATTCATGAGCTTACACCTGAGTCAAGCTTCTGTTTGTACATTCTGAAAATATTGCTCATAGAACATTATTGCGTTTACTTTAGATATCTTTATTGAATTTGTTTCGGTTTTAGGACGTTGGTCAATTTAAGTGATACAAGAGAAAGAGAAACAACAGCATACTGAATTCGGAATCATGTCACTGGTAAATATCAGGTGAAGGTGTTAGGTCATCTAATTCCTGCGTCACATGGCAGCGGGAAATCATCGTAGGCCGGAGAAGAACCTGACATGTACAAGAGTAGTTGAGATAATCAATTTGCCAGTTCTTTGCTCTGTGGTGTAGCTGGGTAGGATAGTATTCAATAACCAACCCCAACTAGATTTTATACTACTTTTAAAAACAAAAGCAAACAATCACGAAAAAGTAGTTAAACATAACATGATAACCGAACAAGTATTCTAAAACCAGTTAAATACTGTTATAGGATAATGGTATAGGTCAGGGCTCCTTAGCTACTATGAGCAAAGGTCCATTTGGACAAGTACCAATGTTTGCAAAGGTCCGGATACATTTTTTACATAATGTTTCATGTAACAAAACAAATGTCGTTTCATATTACTGCTTTTCACTAAGGCAATTGTTTCACTACATATGAGGCGCAGGGTCTTAGAACTGCTTGTGGCAAGAATGAAAACATAACTGCTGTATCCATTCTTCCTTGAAGCAACGATTTTCATCATCAATCTTTCTTCTTTTTGAACATGACATGTTTCCTTTAAAAAGATATGACTTGTTTAGTAAAACAAATCTGGAGCATTAAAAAACCCAAAAACTAAAAGTCATATTTAGACTAAAATAATAGCCAGACGTTCCAGCCCATATGCGGCCAAATTATTTTTCCAAAATGCCAAAAAAGTCAACTTCATTGCACAAGTGATAATTACCAATATGAATTACCATTGAATGGAAGAAAATATGACTATTTAGGTATTTAGCTATGCTAGAATACTGTATTCCATTCAGATAGAATAATGTATTAATCCCGCTCTTGTGTACCACCTGATCCTGAACGTGGTAACACCTGATATTTAACTAAGCTTTCTCCTGAAGCCCGCGGTCCAACTACAACACTCAGAAGCGCCGGATTCGGACCGTAGCCCTTGTATAGGCAATGTCTTTAAGGGAGGTGCCAGAATGATTGTGAGGGGCTCTTGATCAAAATTGTCGTGTAATGCTACGGGTACGCAGTGGAACGGCATTCCCTTAATATATCTGTCATGTTGAACCACGTTCCTTCATTATTTCATAAATATATCCAAACCTCAAAATCTCTCACCTCGTGAAATTTTAAATCCTGTGCTTAGAACAACATGATAAAGAATTATTCATTGATTTGGTTTGAGGAGGACGTGCCTAATATGGGCCGGTAGGCCTGCTGAAATGTTCCTCAATTCTCATGTTCTTATGCTAGTTGAAAAACATTTACATTCCAGATTACGAAACAAATAAACTATTAAGTTGCCATTCCATCCCGGTGTTGTGTGTGGTGTAAATGGTGCTAGCTTATTAAATAACCCTCATCTGGTTAAATTGTCACCACGATGTACCACGCTTGTGTGGGATTTGTCTGTGAAAACCTGCATTTTAATAACAACCAGACCAATGCTAACCTACCTATGGTAAATAAAAAATATACCTAGCTGGATGAATCCTATTAGAGCCAGATGGACGAGTGGTTAACACACTGGCCTCTGAATTTTAGGACTCACTTGCCATGGTAAGCCCCTCTCTTCCCGTGATTCATCCCAGCACCGATCACTAATAGCTTTGATTTTTTTCCGAGGCACATTGCCTGTGAGTACACTTTTATTTTATAATCGCGTCTCTCATTGCCATCCACTTTCAACTTCTTTTATAAATTAGCGAAGAAATGGTTGCAATTGATTAATTTACATACTATTATGGGACAATATTATAATATGGTATATTTATTTTCTACCACAAGAATATTTGCCCGTCCCTGCTAAGGAAAATAATGTTTTAATTAAAACTACAATAAAAATGGCATTTAATTGTTTTCCTTGGAGAGTTGTGGTGGTTAGTCTTTAGGTGAACCTTTGAATTGTTCTTATACGTTTATGTTCTGTTCCTTAGTGTGATATTTTAACTTTTTTTTTATGGCAAAATAGCAAGACAAACAGGTGCCCACTATCTATGGTTCTCATTGTTCGTTTTCCTTCTATAATCTTAAACCTACTAGTAACTTGCAGTTAAAATACCTTAGCTTATCAATACTTTCAATACGTTGAAACGAAGAACTACGACAATGTTTATTTTACTCATGATGATAAAATTAATCTGCATATTTTATGTGAATTACTTATTGGAAATATTCGTCTATATTATATGAAGATAACATAATGAAAAGAAAAGATTTATATACTTCCAGTTATAGTAAACAAACTTTGAGAATAATACTTGTGAAGAGCATGTAAGTTGTTTGGCATCTGTGTTCAAGATTACGAGCGTTGCCAGGGAGCGCTGCAGTGTTGGGCCTCTCGGAGTCTACCACATCAATATACTTTCACTCACAGTGTGAAACAGTAAAGTGTTGAACTTAACTACACCTCACAAACTGAGTGTCTTCCTTCACAGTGTGAGACAGTGAGTTGTTGAACTTTATAGTGAGGGAAGGTGAGTTGTTGAACTTTATAGTGAGGGAAGGTGAGTTGTTGAACTTCATTGTGAGGGAAGGTGAGTTGTTGAACTTTATAGTGAGGGAAGGTTAGTTGTGGAACTTTGTAGTTAGGGAAGGTGAGTTGTGTAACTTTATAGTGAGGGAAGGTGAGTTGTGGAACTTTATAGTGAGGGAAGGTGAGTTGTTGAACTTTATAGTGAGGGAAGGTGAGTTGTTGAACTTTTAGTAAGGGAAGGTGAGTTGTTGAACTTTATAGTGAGGGAAAGTGAGTTGTTGAACTTCATAGTGAGGGAAGGTGAGTTGTTGAACTTTATAGTGAGGGAAGGTTAGTTGTGGAACTTTGTAGTTAGGGAAGGTGAGTTGTTGAACTTTATAGTGAGGGAATTTGAGTTGTGGAACTTTATAGTTAGGGAAGGTGAGTTGTTGAACTTTATGGTGAGGGAAGGTGAGTTGTGGAACTTTATAGTGAGGGAAGGTTAATTGTTGAACTTTATAGTGAGGGAAGGTGAGTTGTTGAACTTTATAGTGAGGGAAGGTGAGTTGTTGAACTTTATAGTGAGGAGAAGTAAGTTGAAATTTATAGTGAGAGAAGGTGAGTTGTTGAACTTCATAGTGAGGGGAGGTGAGTTGTTGAACTTTATAGTGAGGGAAGGTGAGTTGTTGAACTTTATGGTGAGGGAAGGTTAGTTGTGGAACTTTGTAGTTAGGGAAGGTGAGTTGTGTAACTTTATAGTGAGGGAAGGTGAGTTGTGGAACTTTATAGTGAGGGGAAGGTGAGTCGTTGAACTTTATAGTGAGGGAAGGTGAGTTGTTGAACTTTATATTAAGGAAAGGTGAGTTGTTTGAACTTTATAGTGAGGGAAAATGAGTTGTGGAACTTTATATTAAGGGAAGGTGAGTTGTTGAACTTTATAGTGAGGAAGGTGAGTTGTGGAACTTTATAGTGAGGGGAGGTGAGTTGTTGAATTTTATAGTGAGGGAAGGTGAGTTGTTAAACTTTGTAGAGAGGGAAGGTGAGTTGTTGAACTTTATAGTGAGGGAAGGTAAGTTGTTGAACTTTATAGTGAGGGAAGGTGAGTTGTTGAACTTTATAGTGAGGGAAGGTGAGTTGTTGAACTTTATAGTGAGGGAAGGTGAGATGTTGAACTTAATAGTGAGTTGTTGAACTTTATAGTGAGGGAAAGTGAGTTGTTGGAACTTCATAGTGAGGGAAGGTTAGTTGTTGAGCTTTATAGTGAGGGAAGGTGAGTTTTTGAACTTCATAGTGAGGGAAGGTGATTTATTGAACTTTATAGTGGGGTAAGGTGAGTTGTTGAACTTTATAGTGAGGGAAGGTGAGTTGTTAAACTTTATAGAGAGGAAAGGTGAGTTGTTGAACTTTATAGTGAGGGAAGTTGAGTTGTTGAACTTAATAGTGATTTGTTGAACTTTATAGTGAGGGAAAGTGAGTTGTTGAACTTCATAGTGAGGGAAGGTGCGTTGTTGAACTTTATAGTGAGGGAAGGTGAGTTGTTGAACTTTATAGTGAGGGAAGGTGAGTTGTTGAACTTTATAGTGAGGGAAGGTGAGTTGTTGAACTTTATAGTGAGGGAAGGTGAGTTGTTGAACTTTATAGTGAGGGAAGGTGGGTTATTGAACTTTATAGTGAGGGAAGGTGAGTTGTTGAACTCAATAGTGATTTGTTGAACTTTATAGTGAGGGAAAGTGAGTTGTTGAACTTCATAGTGAGGGAAGGTGCGTTGTTGAACTTTATAGTGAGGGAAGGTGAGTTGTTGAACTTTATAGTGAGGGAAGGTGATTTATTGAACTTTATAGTGAGGGAAGGTGAGTTATTGTACTTTATAGGGAGGTGTTGAACTTTATAGTGAGGGAAGGTGAGTTGTTGAACTATATTGTGAGGGAAGGTGAGTTGTTGAACTTCATAGTGAGGGAAGGTGAGTTGTTGAACTTCATAGTGAGGGAAGGTGAGTTGTTGAACTTCATAGTAAGGGAAGGTGAGTTGATGAACTTCAAAGTGAGGGAAGGTGAGTTGTTGAACTTTAGAGTGAAGGAAGGTGAATTATTGAACTCTCACTTCACCATACAACATAAGCAGCATCACTCTGATTTTTCTTTTTTTAACAAAAAATGCATTAGAATGATTACAGATCAATATTAACAATATAAATAGAGGGACCAATATCATCAAAGAATGATGACAAACTTATTGCGTTTAAGTTCTGTAGGTACAAAATTAATTAGCAGTTTGCTAACGTAGTTAATAAACTTTAAATTGCTTCACTCCGTGTGGTAAGTGGAGAATGATTCTTCTGGTCGACTTCAAACTTTTAACCTTTTTGTTTGTCAGTGAAATCATCACACTGATTTTGGTTTGTGAAAGTTTTAATTTGCCTCTTCCGATCATCTTCAGATCTTAAATGTTGGTGAAGCCTACCTTGAATTTGTTTTGATTTTGTGCTGTGTGAAAGCCAATTTGCCAAAATTGATAAAAGATATCACTTGGAAAAAAGTGAAGTAAGAAAGTACTCTCTTTTGGAGACCTAATGAAGTTGGTGAGAGTATTGGGATAGGTGAGTTATAATATAGTAGATGACACATGATCTTATTGTAATACACTTTTTTATATAGCATTAATATAGCTTTCCTTAAAGCCTACAGCTGGTTCGAATTATTATGTGTGAAAATTTCTGCATTAGGTTTAAAGGGTATTACCTGAATTATAACGTGCAAGTAAGGGTGAGATAAGTGGGACTTAGTCACAGTAGGTCGCCGAACTGTCACTCCCTCGATGCCCACTTCATCACCTCTCTTACAAAAAGCTAGACTTAATATTTATATTAATAATTACAATCTTATTCTTTCTTCTTTCAACAAACAGGCCGTATCGCACCAAGGCAGGGTAGCGCAAAAAGAGAAACAAAAGCTTCTCCTTTTAAATTTAGTAATATATACAGGAGAAGGGGTGACTAGCCCCTTTCTCCTGCCATTTTAGTCACCTCTTACGACACACATGGTTTACAGAGAAAGAATTCTGTTCCACTTTCCCATGGAGATAAGCTGAAATAAAAAAGAAAAAGAACTAGTAAGAAGATAGGAGAAAACCCAAATGGGTATATATATATATATATATATATATATATATATATATATATATATATATATATATATATATATATATATATATATATATATATATATATATATATATATATATATATATATATATATATATATATATATATATATATATATATAATATATATATATATATATATTATATATATATATATATATATATATATATATATATATATATATATATATATATATATATATATATATATAATATATATATATATATATATATATATGCATGTACATGCATGTGAGTGCCCTTGGCCTGGTGGCTAAATTTCTCGCTTCACACAGCGATGTGTCTGGGTTTGATTACAATTGAGGGTAGAAACATTGAGCGTGTTTCTTTACACCGGTTGTCTGTGTTCCAAATCGGTAAAATGGGTACTTGGGAGTTAGTTGACTGTACTGAACTGTTGAAGGTTTGCAGGTCTTGTCCCAGCCTGGGTCTTCTCCAGATGGTGACCCAGCATTGGCCCGCCGGGTGGGGGGTGTCGCTCATCTTCTTCTTTCTTCTTCCCTATGTGGACGTCTTGCTATGGTCCCTCCGGCTGGAGGGTGACATCTTCTCTCTTGCGATGACTCTCTGGGGTGAGGAGTGTCATGAGTTAGTTGACTGGTGTGGGTCGCATCCTGGGACAAAACTGACCTAATTTACAAGAAATGCTCTGCATAACAAGCGGCTTTCTATATAGTAGTATGTCACTGACGTCAGCTAGGCCTGTATACCTTGTACACATACTTCTGGAAATAAAGATAATATTATTATAGTATTATTAATGGTAAATTATAAAATAATGTGGACTGTATATAATTAGGCTTGCTGGGTACACAGAATATAATTATTGTAAATAAATTATAATAGTGTTATCAGAAAATTTGTATTACCACTTACCATTTAATTACTGCTGATTGATCACACCACAGCACCTGCCTGACACATAGATCGTACACTGGCCAGCTAGAGATCTAAATGAAAGGACTAATGGCGCACTTCCCTGTGTGAGTGATGGCGTATTCCTTATCTTCCACCATCCACACGTAATTCTTGAGGTCCCGCAAATTTCCTGTCCCAATTCTTCAGCAGGAGATATCAACACGGGTTCCTATTACAAATTTAGGCCATAACACCCCAGTTTGGCCTCAAAGACGCCGGATTATCAGCTGAATTTTCCACGACGACTAATGCTCGCAAATTACAAATGGCGCACTTTTTTGGGTTATCCTAGGTTCTCTACACATATGCTGCATGTATGATGATCTATGTAACTGTATTTGTGTATACCTGAATATACTTACTTACTTGCCTTCCTCCCTTGTATCACTCCGCAGCCACTGTACACCCTCCTTGACAGAAAAATTTCTTGAAGGGTCAAATGAGCATCATTTCAAAACTATTACTAAATTATTAAAATTTACACACTGCTGAATTTGGGAAAATATAAAATTTTCCACACAGCAGCCGGGCGAAGCTTATTGCTAAACGACTTAATTAACTGAAATTATTTTTGTACTCCACCTTGCGTTACAATTTTTACACACATTTAGATTTGGAATTATTAGAAAATGGGCCTTGGTATAAAGATAGGATACATTACATAATTATACAATTCAGTATATTATCTATATATACATTTAATTACATCATTATCTAAATACAGCCCTAATTGATCTGTTATTAAACCTTTTAAAAGTTTTCCTTTTGACAAAAATTTAATTTCATCTCCATAGATTTCTTCTTGCACTTCTGAATCCAGTATTTCAGAGGATGTGGAAAACTATATGAAATATTCATTTTGTTTATGAATTTCAACACTAACAATGTTACATTAATTAGTTTGGGTAAAGAAAAATACCTATTAATATAAATGTCTGAGGGAGAAATTATTGGAGCGGTGGTCACAGTAATTTTAACAGGTGCAGTATGTGCCCTTTGAAAAGGCTAATTAACTTTATTTACCATCCAGCTAAGTCCCTTGAACCATGATACAGTATTCACAATTTTTATAATAAGTCAAGCCTCGTGACAAGAAATCAGCTGGATTCTCGTCACCAGGTATATGATTAAATGTTAACCCATACTCTTATATTTCTCTTGCATTTGATTAATTTCAGTGACTCTGTTTTGTACGTACACAATCTGACTGTTACCATTACGAATCCATTGTAAGGACACCTCATTATCAGACCAAATCACAGTGTTGCTAATATTTATCTCTTGCTATTAATCTCTTACATAATTAGCTAATTTGACACCTCTGACACTACATCAAAGAGCTGTTTAAAAAACTCATCATAGAAACCAAGGACCACAGTTCGGCCAGCTTCCTCTTTCAGAAACTCAGTGTCGCGATCCAGAGGGAAAATGCCTGCAGCATTCTGGGCACGCAGCCCACTGCTGGGGAGCTGGACGAAGTATTTGAGATGTAGCTCTGAGTTGTTTTCTATGTTGTTTTACTCCCTATTATATTCTTGTCAATGTATTTTTTCAATGTATTTTGTCTTTAAATAAAATATTTAGAAAATATAGGGGGGGGTAGGAGAAAATTTTCAAACAGCTTCAGGGAGAACTTTGAGTTTTCCCTGAAGCAAGTTTATTCTTTTCTCTGAAGATGAGGGTCCCCTAGACAGTTCCAGAGGTGGTACCTCCCTATATTTTTTATTAAGCTAATAGGTAGTAGGTTGGTAGACAGCAACCACCAAGGGAGGTACTACCGTCCTGCCACGTGACTGTGAAATAGGAACCTGAAACTGTTTTACATGATGGTAGGATTGCTGGTGTCTTTTTTCTGTCTCATAAACACACGCTGGATAACAGGTATATCTAGCTACTTCTACGTACACTTAGGTCACACTACACATAATCACATCGGAAGAGGACCAGGCAGGGCTGCAAACAGACCTAGACAAGCTCGACATCTGGTCTAGCAGTTGGCTTCTCGAATTCAATCCCTCCAAATGCAAAGTCATGAGGATCGGAGAAGGGCAAAGAAGACCGCTGACAGAGTACAAGCTAGGCGGACAAAGGCTACAAACCTCGGCAAAGGAGAAAGACCTTGGAGTGAGTATAACGCCTAGCACGTCTCCGGAGGCACACATCAACCAGATAACTGCGGCAGCATATGGGCGTCTGGCAAACCTTAGATTAGCGTTCCGTTACCTTAACAAGGAATCGTTCAAGACACTGTATACCGTGTACGTCAGGCCCATACTAGAATATGCAGCACCAGTCTGGAACCCACACCTGGTCAAGCACGTAAGGAAACTAGAGAAAGTGCAAAGGTTTGCGACAAGGTTAATTCCACAACTCAGGGTCTGTCTTATGAAGAAAGGTTGAGGGAAATAGGACTAACAACACTGGAGGAAAGAAGGGTCAGAGGAGATATGATAACGACATACAAAATACTGCGGGGAATTGACAAGGTAGATAGTGACAGGTTGTTTCAGAGAGGGAACAGAGAAACAAGGGAACACAACTGGAAGCTGAAGACTCAGATGAGTCAAAGGGATGTCAGGAAACATTTCTTCAGCCACAGAGTAGTCAGGAAGTGGAATGGACTAGAGAAAGATATAGTGGAGGCAGGAACCATACATAGTTTTAAGACAAGGTATGATAAAGCTCATGGAGCAGGGAGAGCAGAGACCCAGTAGCAGACAGCGAAGAGGCGGGGCCAGGAGCTGAGTCTCGACCCCTGCAACCACAATTAGGTGAGTACAATTAGGTGAGTACACATCTAGGTTTTTCTTCTTTTTCTTAATAGCTCTTGTTCTTCTTTATTTCCTCTATTGTCCATGGGGAAGTGGAAAAGAATCTTTCCTCCGTAGCCATGCGTGTCTTTTTTAATAAATGTACACATTTATTAAAAAAGAGAAGAAGAAAAACTTTATAAAACTGGGTTGTTTGAATGTGCGTTTATGTAGTGCGGATGATAAGAAAGAGATGATTGCTGATGTTATGAATGAAAAGAAGTTGGATGTCCTGGCCCTAAGCGAAACAAAGCTGAAGGGGGTAGGCGAGTTTCAGTGGGAAGAAATAAATGGGATTAAGTCAGGAGTATCTGAGAGAGTTAGAGCTAAGGAAGGGGTAGCAATAATGTTGAAGGATCAGTTATGGAAGGAGAAGAGGGAATATAAATGTGTAAATTCAAGGATTATGTGGATTAAAATAAGGGTCAGATGCGAAAAGTGGGTCATAATAAGCGTGTATGCACCTGGAGAAGAGAGGAGTGTAGAGGAGAGAGAGAGATTTTGGGAGATGTTAAGCGAATGTATAGGAACTTTTGAACAAAGTGAGAGAGTAATTGTGGTAAGGGACCTAAATAATAAAGTAGGAGAAACATGCAGAGAGGGTGTAGTAGGTAAGTTTGGGGTGCCAGGTGTAAATGATAATGGGAGCCCTTTGATTGAACTTTGTATAGAAAGGGGTTTAGTTATAGGTAATACATATTTTAAGAAAAAGAGGATAAATAAGTATACAAGATATGATGTAGGGCGTAATGACAGTAGTTTGTTGGATTACGTATTGGTAGATAAAAGACTGTTTAGTAGACTTCAGGATGTACATGTTTATAGAGGGGCCACAGATATATCAGATCACTTTTTAGTTGTAGCTACAGTGGGAGTAAAAGGTAGATGGGATACAAGGAAAATAGAAGCAGTAAGTAAGAGAGAGGTGAAGGTTTATAAACTAAAAGAGGAGGCAGTTAGGGTAAGATATAAACAACTATTGGAGGATAGATGGGTTAGTGAGAGTGAAGGCAATGGGGTCGAAGATGTATGGGGTAGATTTAAAAATGTAGTGTTAGAGTGTTCAGCAGAAGTTTGTGGTTACAGGCGAGTGGGTGCGGGAGGAAAGATGAGCGATTGGTGGAATGATGATGTAAAGAGAGTAGTAAGGAAGAAAAAGTTAGTATATAAGAGGTTTTTACAAAGTAGAAGTGATGCAAGGAGGGAAGAGTATATGGAGAGAAAAAGAGAGGTTAAGAGAGTGGTGAAGCAATGTAAAAAGAGAGCAAATGAGAGAGTGGGTGAGATGTTATCAACAAATTTTGTTGAAAATAAGAAAAAGTTTTGGAGTGAGATTAATAAATTGAGGAAGCTTAGGGAATAAATGGATTTGACAGTTAAAAATAGGAAAGGAGAGTTATTAAATGGAGAGTTAGAGGTATCGGGAAGATGTAGAGAATATTTTGAGTTGTTGAATGTTGATGAAGACAGGGAAGCTGTGATTTCGTGTATAGGGCAAGGAGGAATAACATCTTGTAGGAGTGTGGAAGAGCCAGTTGTGAGTGTGGGGGAAGTTCGTGAGGCAGTGGGTAGAATGAAAGGGGGTAAGGCAGGTGGGATTGATGGGATAAAGATAGAAATGTTAAAAACAGGTGGGGATATAGTTTTGGAGTGGTTGGTGCTATTATTTAATAAATGTATGGAAGAGGGTAAGGTACCTAGGGATTGGCGGAGAGCGTGTATAGTTCCTTTGTATAAAGGCAAAGGGGACAAAAGAGAGTGCAAAAATTATAGGGGAATAAGTCTGTTGAGTATACCTGGTAAAGTGTATGGTAGAGTTATTATTGAAAGAATTTAGAGTAAGACAGAGAGCAGGATAGCAGATAAACACGGGGGCTTTAGGAAAGGTAAGGGGTATGTAGACCAAGTGTTTACAGTGAAACATATAGGTGAACAATATTTAGATAAGGGTAGAGAGGTTTTTGTGGCATTTATGGATTTGGAAAACGCGCATGATAGGGTGGATAGGGAGGCAATGTGGCAGATGTTGCAGGTGTATGGAATAGGAGGTAGGTTACTGAAAGCAGTGAAGAGCTTTTATGAGGATAGTGAGGCTCAGGTTAGAGTGGGTAGGAGAGAGGGACATTATTTCCCAGTAAAAGTAAGCCTTAGACAAGGATGTGTGATGTTACCGTGGTTGTTCAATATTTTTATAGATGGGGTTGTAAGAGAAGTGAATGCGAGGGTCTTGGCAAGAGTGAGGTTAAAAGATAAAGAATCAAATAAAAAGTGGGAGTTGTCACAGTTGCTTTTTGCTGATGACACTGTGCTTTTGGGAGATTCTGAAAAGAAGTTGCAGAGGTTGGTGGATTAATTTGGTAGGGTATGTAAAAGAAAAAAATTGAAAGTGAATATAGGAAAGAGTAAGGTGATGAGGATAACAAAAAGATTAGGTGACGAAAGATTGGAGGGAGAGAATATGGAGGAGGTGAATGTATTCAAATATTTAGGAGTGGACATGTGAGCAGATGGGTCTATAAAGGATGAGATGAATCATAGAATGGATGGGGAAAAAGGGTGAGTGGTGCACTTCGGAATCTGTGGAGACAAAGAACTTTGTCCATGGAAGTAAAGAGGGGAATGTATGAGAGTATAGTTATACCAACACTCTTATATGGATTTGAAGCATGGGTGATGAATATTTCAACGAGGAGAAGGCTGGAGGCAGTGGAGATATCATGTCTGAGGTCAATGTGTGGTGTGAATAAAATGCGGAGAATTCGGAGTTTGGAAATTAGGAGCAGGTGCGGGATTACCAAAACTATTATCGAAAGGGCTGAGGAGGGGTTGTTGAAGTGGTTCGGACATGTAGAGAGAATGGAACAAAACAGAATTATTTCGAGAGTGTATAAATCTGTAGTGGAGGGAAGGCGGGGTAGGGGTCGGCCTAGGAAAAATTGGAGGGAGGGGGTAAAGGAGGTTTTGTGTGCGAGGGGCTTGGATTTCCAGCAAGCATGCGTGAGCGTATTTGATAGGAGTGAATGGAGACAAATGATTTTTAATACTTGACGTGCTGTTGGAGTGTGAGCAAAGTAACATTTATGAAGGGATTCAGGGAAACCGGCAGGCCGGACTTGAGTCTGGAGATGGGAAGTACAGTGTCTGCACTCTGAAGGAGGGGTGTTAATGTTGCAGTTTTATAACTGTAGTGTAAAGTACCCCTCTGACAAGACAGTGATGGAGTGAATGATGATGAAAGTTTTCTTTTTTCGGGCCACCCTGCCTTGCAAAAAGGTACGCAGTGGTTTACCGACCGTACCACACTGGTCCAATACGTTGGCGCCCAGCTCATGCTATACGTTGATCCAAGGCAGCCAGCTTTCAGGCAGGTGGCTTACAGCTTTTCATCTCATCCCTTGCATGCATCGACACAACTAGAGATTTTTACAATGCTAGGAATTCGCAAGAACAGGCAAAATATTTACAAACACTGATCTCTGGCCGAAGGAGACTCGAACCTACGAACTTTGCAACAAGGTACGCAGTGCTTTACCGACCGTACCACACTGGTCCAATACCATGTGTACCATTGTGTACCTAAGTTTGTTAAACAGAATCAATATATTAAGTTTACATCTCCATGCCTGAGAGAACTTCTGTTTATATTGTCCTCTTTCATGCTCGGGAACTGAGTGTACCCGAGAGTAATACAACTGAGAAGTTTATCACCATGATCAATATTAATCTCACATCAGAGAAATATTGTAGGATAACTATGTTGTTCATATGATCTAATATCACACTTTGTATTGAGTAAAAGTTGGTTTAATGAACCATTTATGTAACATATATCTGTAATAATTATTTTATGTATATTGTCATCCTTCTGCTGAAAGGAAAGATATAATAACTTTTATCAACCTACATTATAATTCTTCCAAAAAGGTATTTTTTCCAATCAGAATATAGCTTTGTAATAGAATTAGATATTACAGATATGTGAAAGGTTTGATTTTACAACAATAATTAAACTGTAATAGCTATGGGTCTTTCTTGATCTCAGCTTTTCTCACTCCAGACTTGGATCAACTTGATCTCCGTTGTCACCCTCATTGTCAACGAATTAATTATTACATTTTTTAAACTTTCCCTGCTTACTGTTTCAGCATTAAGCACAACGCTGAAATGTACATCATCTTAAAAGTGTAATTCATGCTGTCTGCAGATGAAGTCAACGACGATGTGTGTACTGTTGGTGATGCTAGTGGGAAACATCATGGGGAAGTTGTCTCCACCTGAGAGGTCCTATAAGATCCTCATGCTCCTCCCAGTCTCCACCAAGAGTCACAGGAACGTCTTCATGCCTCTCGTTGATGCTCTGGCCGACCGTGGACACAAAGTAATACCTAAATGTGTTATGTTTGTATATTATAATTAGCATAAATAAATTCATAAATAATTATATCGAGAACTGAGTATACTGAGTATAACTAAGAGAATATCTTAACAAATATTGCTTAAGTAATAGTGAACAGTGACATAAATAAACTGAAAGATAGCTTACAAAACTTAAGAAAACTTCTGGCTTTGTCAAGTTCCCTTAACCATACCTTGATATACAGCTTAACTAAAATTTTCAGATAGTGATGTTGACCAACCAACCGAAGTCGTCCAAACATCCTAACATTGAAGATATTCCTCACGACCTCCCTCACTTCAGGGAGGAAAATATTAACTTTTTTGACAGCAGGAAGAACACCAGTGGGGTCTTCCAAATCTTTGAGACTGCTCTGCCAATTCTTGCTAGGGAGTTGTACGAAGTCCCCGTGGTGAAAGATCTTTATAAAAGAAGGAAGGAGTTTGATGTTATTGTGATTGATCAATTGTTCAACGAGGTAGGTACTCGTGTCTTAATGTTATTTAAAGAAACTGATTATTGCTCGTTTAAATTTAAATATTGGTATTTAAAGAGTGTGCATGTGTGAACACATGATTGAAATGAGCCTCTTGAGTGTATGAGTTAAATTACACGATAGATGTATATTTAAAAACCATGGATTTGGTGAGTCTTGAGCCCATTGTGAGTTAACTCACAGGTCAGTGGACGAACCAATCGACCAGCTAACTCTAATAAGATTCCTCCAACTAAATATATTTCTATACTCCATTGGGGCGTTAGCCTGGACCACCATCCACCACCACCAAACACCTCCACCACCAACCACCTCCACCACCACCACCTACCACCACCATCAACCACTACCACCACCAAACACCAACACCAACCACCACCCCCACCAACCAACCCCATCAACCACCACCACCACTAACCACCACCACACACACTACCACCACCACCCACCACCACCAACGACCACCACCAACCATCAACAACATTATCAAGGAACTATAGTTCCTTGATAATGTGACTTGATTGTTGGTGATTGTTTTGTAGTTTATAAATGTTGCCCAGGAACACTGGAATTAGAAAAAAACAATAAATCTGCTGCTGTCTTTCTCTATGTTGGGTTGTCTTGAGAATAGTGACGTCAATTCTGGAATCGTTTATGAAAGTTTTTGTTAGATTCAGTATTGTGGCTCAGAACTCGCTCTCCTACAGATTGTATATCCCTTCCTGCACGAAGTTCCCTTCATTACCCTTTCAACGTCAGGGATGGAACCACGTCAGAGCTCCGTTCTGGGCAACGTTCTCAACCCAGCCTACGTCCCTAATTTCTTGGAGGACTACCCAAGACCTATGAGCCTCTCGCATCGACTCTACAATACTTTCCTACACATTGGGTTTCCGCTTTACTGGAGGAAATGGAGCGTTGTGCCACTGATACAAAAAGAGGTGAGCAATATACCATCACAGACAATAGAAGCGGCTCATTGAGCCAATGATTGTCAAACAACGAGTAGAACTATCGATATAAAATTATTCAGCTTCATAAAAGGTGAAGTAATAATTTTACTGTAATGTGTGGAAGCTAATGTTACTTTGAGCAACAGAAACATCTTGATATTTTGATGCAACTCCACCCCCACGACCATGCACAACTGTCAAGTATTGGTGGTATTCCTCAGATCTCAGCTCAATTTCCGGAGCTGCCACTGTTGTTGGACCTGGAGAGGAATGTGAGTCTAGCACTGATGAACACACACTTTTCCATCGGGATACCACTGCCTCTCCTGCCCTCACAGGTGGAGGTGGGCGCCATGCACTGCCGTCCCGCCAATCCTCTGCCTCAGGTGAGTTGTCCTGACTACCTGACATTTGTTTGTATCATCCTGTTATGCCACCGTAAACAATATCACTGGTCCTGTCAATGAACCATAGTTCTGTCTTCAGAGACTCAGGTCTGTTGTCTTGCTCTTCTTACCTAGCTTTCATTGTGTAATTCTTTGCTAAAATATAATAAAACACACTTATTTTTAAAGGAATTAGAATCGTGGATCACTGGAGCAGAATCTGGCGTAATTTACTTCAGTTTGGGATCTGTTGCGCGCAGTACCTCAATGCCAGTCCAGTACCGCGATCTCTTCATCCAGGCTTTCCGCAGGCTGCCACAGCGAGTCATCTGGAAATACGAGGAAGAGCTGGAGGACGTCCCTGACAACGTGATGATCAACAAGTGGCTTCCCCAACAAGACATTCTTGGTGAGTCTTAGTTTATGTAGCAGCCTCAATCACATGATTTTATTTATTAGTTTTCATGTTCCTTATTTATAGAAAATAATTTTTTTGAGCAGGGTAGTTACATATGTATAAATGTTTGTAGATAACACTTTCTGGAACATTCTTGGATGTATAGGGTGACACACAACACATCTGATTAGTTTAATGTTCTTAAGTTACATAAAGCCTGAGTATGTAGGTGTATTTACTTCGTATGTAATTTTGTTTCCAAATGTTTCTAGGTTACTTGATGTTGATTAAAATGACGCTTTAGGCTGACTACCATTATTATTATTCTCGGCCCGTCTCCGTAAGGGAAGAGAAAGAACGGGTGGAGGTGGATGATGAGCGGACGACACTCACATTGCAATGTAACATAGCCCAACAGTTTACACTTCTGCCTTGCCTCAGAGAGAATATTTTAAAATACTATCTGTTGCGAGCCTTGCAACATTGCATAGCTTCCTACGACGCACAGAGCGTGCGAAAGATCTTGAGCTAATGGTTTCCATCCCCATTTGGATTGTTTCACATTTATATATAAATTAAACCTTTCTTTTTTGGAGCCTCATTATGCGCTTTGAAGAAGAAGGATGGGGAATCAGACCCATTGTTGTTGGTAACACTCTTCGCCGTCTCGTTGCCAATGTAGCAGTAAGAAACATTCGCCTAGAAGCTGCCAGTTTACTCCAGCCACACCAACTGGGCTTTGGGGTCTCTCAAGGCAGTGAAGCCTCAGCTCATGCGGCAAGGGACCTACCAGAAGTAAACGCCGTAGTCAAACTTGACTTTAGAAATGCCTTTAATATGGTGAAAAGAGATGTGGTCTTGCCAGTCGTTCGGGATCGTTTCCCCAGTCTTTTTTCCTTCATTTCAGCTGGCTACAGCAAAACCCTCAATTCTGTTGTTTGACAAACATGAAATTCCCTCATCAGAGGGTGTTCAGCAGAGTGATCCACTCGCTCCACTTTTCTTCTGCTTGGCAGTAAGAGAACTAACTTCCAGCCTATGCTGCAAGCTCAACATCTGGTACCTGGATGATGGCACTCTGGCAGGTACTAAAAAGTCTCTGCTAGAAGACCTACAACTAATGAAGACACAGGGAGAAGCCTTGGCACTCATCCTCAATCCCTCCAAGTATGAAATCATCACAGCGAACCGGATAATAATCAGAGCTGTGCGAACAATCCTCCCTACCACTCCATCCAACATCACCCTCTTGGGAGCACCACTGGCTCATCAGGCCATCGACACGGTCCTCAAGGAAAAACTGAATGACCTGAAGAGAATGGAGGAGAGAATAAGCGATCTTGATGCCCATGATGCCCTGTATCTCCTCACAAGGTGTCTTACTCTACCAAGACTCATTGATGTCAGCTAGGCCTGTATACCTTGTACATGTACTTGTAAAAATAAAGATATTAATATTATTATAATTACTATGTCTATTTTGGGCTCTTTGAGAATTGTTTAAGGACACTTCTTCCAAAGTCGTGAATAAAGATGTTCGTTAAATACAGTTTAGGAAAAATGTCCATGATGTTATAACACTTGTCCTCGAGAAAATTACGAAGGTTGTAAATTTTGTAGGCTTTAAGAAAGAGGCCTTTAATAACGTTTTAGTAGTACTGTCGTTGTGGAACCAGAAGCTGATGTTACCATTCTGGTTGACAGTGTTGGACGTATTGCAAGTAAAGATGTCAAGGAAGGTTCAATTGTCAATGGCTTCTTCTTCTGTATTAGAGTAAATTAAAAATACAACTCGTTGGTGTTGTGGTCATCATAGATTGTAATCATTGTTCCCAAAGAACTCATCGTGATTACTCTTAAAGACGACCTCGATGCCGTCTAGACTTCCATATAATTTACTCAAGGACCATTTATAACTAACTTTTACTATGGAAATGAAAATTGAACGACTTTGTATATCCCGAACAAAGATAAAAAAAATTCATCTTTTTCATCTTTGAAAACGAAACTTGGGTTTCATCAGAATATTATTGTTCAATGTAACGTCGTTATTACAAATTCAGGTTCTCAAGGCATGTTAACCTGGTCGTAAAAGGGAGCTTGGAACAAAGTAAACACAGTAGAAAAACTTTGAATTGTATTTTCCTTCACCAAGTATATATAGATTTATACAAAGTATGTACACTATATACAGCAGAATAGGTATTAGTGCACGCCACGGTAGTCAAGGCAAAACAGCAGCCAAGAGACAAGAGACAACCGTGCATCAACCAACACAGAATGAAAATAACAAGGGTAAAAATGTGCATGGTAACCACGTCACCTTTACAATTGCCAGATCCACATTATGATTGGCTGAACCTAGGTAATGATCTGATGATAAATCCCAGATCGTCAGATCCTTAGTGCCTGGTTCGCTGGTTAGGGAGGTAGCCTTTTATGAAGGTGTGACATGCGCTGAATAAAGGTTACGTACTCTTTGCATGCCACAGTACTTCAATCTTCTGTCTCTGAAACAAAGCTACTTCTCTTGCCCTTTTAAACGTGCAACTACCTGCTTCTTTCCCAACAGATTAGAAAAGTACAAAATTAGTCACAAATGCCCCTCTAACAATCTCGCTAAAAAATATCATATCTTTGCATTTCTTTTCGCAGGTGCTTGCCTCTCCCAGTGCATTATTGAATCTTTAGAACCCATCCATAGCCGTCTCCTAACCTCTGTCTGCCTTAATTAACCTCGTTCTGATTTTCTTCCATTTTCCTTAATACTTAACACTTAATATGCGTCAACGACGACCCGAAAGATCATTCAGTTTTCATTAATAATATACCATGCCCTCTCTTTCTTTCACTAACATTGTTTCACAGGTCACAACAACGTGAAGGTGTTCATCACACACGGTGGTCTCCTCAGTATGCAAGAAGCCATCTACCACGCCACGCCACTCCTCGCTCTACCTATCTACGGTGACCAGCCCAGGAACGGCATGTTTATTAAGAACTCTGGAATAGGAGTCTTTTTAATATGGGAAGAACTTACTGTGGACATGATCGCTGATGCTCTCACCAAAATTCTTAACAACCCTAAGTACGCTTATTTGGTAAAATAAATACCAATTTAATAACCGAATCTCTTTGTATGTAAGGTAAATTTTTTATTATTCCCTTATAGAAGTAAATCCCCTTCAGTTATGTAACAAAGTTTGTTACTCTCAATTCACTCTTATCCACGAAATTTGTAAATTTCAAAGTTGCATGACTCACGAAATCGTAATGACACGATTGCAAACAAACCATACCACGGGTTGGGTTCGAACCCGCGGTCAGAGAGTCTCAAAAACTAGACCGTCGCGTAAGTTAGCTGGCCTAGTGGCTTACGCGACGGTCTAGAGTTTTGAGACTCTCTGACCGCGGGTTCGAACCCCACCCGTGGTATGGTTTTTTTCAAAGTTGCATTTTGTTCTTTCATGTTAAGAAAAATAATAATCGATTTCTTGGTCTAGATAAAAAAAAATTATAAAAAAAAGTTCATCATCATTTATTCAATAGCTGTCTTGTCAGAAGAGTAGATATCAAAATTCATGAACTTCCGAACTGTAACATCCACACCCCTCCTGAGTGCAGGCACTGTACTTCCCACATGTAGAATTCATGTCTGGCTAATTGACTTTCATAAATCATTTCATAAACGTTTCCTTATGCTTCCTTAATTTTTTTTTTCCATTTAACTATGCCCTTCTTATTATCTACACTCTACAGACCACCTTTCTTTGAATATTTGCTTGTATCTCCTGCTTTCACCTTCAGTTCATTCATTATCACTTCTCATTTACTAATGTCATTCACTTTCTACTCTATCGGTAGCTACGCCTAAATAATGATGAGGTCATTCATACACAAGTCTAATCACCATTATTTTAAGTACTTATTCATAACCTAGCAATTTGTCACCATTACCATTGAAAAAAATATTACCTGTTACTAGAAATCTTTCTTTTTGTAGCTTAATTAGAGGCCTTCCATTATTATTTTTGCCCTGGCACCCTGCAATACATACTATGGCATCTTCCATAGTTTCCTCACATTAGCATTCAGGTCACCGGCAACAATTATTCTGTAACTTGGTTCAAAACTCTCTTAACTCCTTTACAGTCCTCTCTGCCCCGGGGTGTATACATATTTACCATAACCACTTATAATATTACATTTTAATTCTAAACCTCATTAGTGTTAAATTCGAGCATTTGAACCCTTGTCCTTTCTTTTCATAACTATTCATTTAATATTTCTGCAACTTCTCTTTTTTGATCTATAACTTGTATGGGCAATCTTTCAGATTTTCTCACTGTACTTGTGCACAGGTATAAGGAAAACGTGCTGAGGATATCGGAGCCGCTGCGGGATCAACCTGTACCGCCCACGGAGCTGGCAGTGTTTTGGACGGAGTACGTCATCCGTCACAGAGGTGCGCCCCAGCTAAGGTCACCAGCGGCACAGCTCTCCTGGGTGGAGTTCCTCATGCTGGACGTAATCTTCTTCCTCCATCTGGCTATGATTGTCCTTCTATTCATTCTACGTCGCATCGTCAGAATCATCACTGCTACAATCTTCGGCAGAGACAGCAAGATGAAAAAGAAAAATGATTAGAAATACCTTTCTAGTAGGAGGAAGGAGTAGACTGTGTAACAAGTTTTTATGCTGTTTTCAGCGCTTCTTCTATATATATATATATATATATATATATATATATATATATGTCGTGCCTAATAGGTAAAACTGGTCAATTAGCAAGAACTCATCTAAAATTAAGTCCTTTCTAAAATTTTCACTTATACTTTTGAAGATATATTTTTTTCATTTATGTTAATGTAAAAATTTATAATATTGCACCAAAAGAATATTAGAAAACTTACCTAACCTTATTATAACAAGCGCAATTTAATTTAGCCTTATCCAACTAAATATATTTTTGATACGTTAACAATAATTTAATAATAAACAAACACAGTGAAATATATTTATTTCGTTAGGTTCAGAATGATTTTTGTGAAATTATTGCATACACAAATTTTCGCTTGTCTTGTATAACAAGAAGAGCGTTGCTATTTAAGGCAAAATCGCAAGTTTTGCCTAATCCGCACAACATATATATATATGTGTGTGTGTGTGTGTGTATGTGTATAAGTGTGCTTTAATTGTTCTTCGTTTATTTCTTAATTATACTTATACATTTATCTAAATTATATTTTCCCGACAAATAAAATAATTTTTATTTTTATTAACACATCGACCGATTCCCACCAAGGTAGGGTGGCGCGAAAAAGAAAAACTTCCATCATCATTCACTCCATCACTGTCTTGCCAGAGGGGTGCTTTACACTACAGTTATAAAACTGCAACATTAACACCCCTCCTTCAGAGTGCACACCCTGTACTTCCCATCTCCAGGACTCAAGTCCGGCCTGCCGGTTTCCCTGAATCCCTTCATAAATGTTACTTTGTTCACACTCCAACAGCACGTCAAGTATTAAAAACCATTTGTCTCCATTCACTCCTATCAAATACGCTCACACATGCTTGCTGGAAGTCAAAGCCCCTCGCACACAAAACCTCCTTTACCCCCTCCCTCCAACCTTTCCTAGGCCGACCCCTACCCTGCCTTCCCTCCACTACAGATTTATACACTCTCGAAATCATTCTGTCTCGTTCCATTCTCTCTACATGTCCGATCCACCTCAACAACCCATCCTCAGCTCTCTGGATAATAGTTTTGGTAATCTCGCACCTCCTCCTAATTTCCCAACTCCGAATTCTCTGCATTATATTCATACCACACATTGACCTCAGACATGATATCTCCACTGCCTCCAGCCTTCTCCTCGTTGCAGCATTCATCACCCATGCTTCACACCCATATAAGAGTGTTGGTATAACTATACTCTCATACATTCCCCTCTTTACTTCCATGGACAAAGTTCTTTGTCTCCACAGACTCCGAAGTGCTCCACTCACCCTTTTCCCCTCATCAATTCTATGATTCACCTCATCCTTCATAGACCGATCTGCTGACATGTCCACTCCCAAATTTCTGAATACATTCACCACCTCCATACTCTCTCCCTCCAATCTGATATCCAATCTTTCGTCACCTAATCTTTTTGTTATCCTCATCACTTTACTATTTCCTATATTCACTTTCAATTTTCTTCTTTTACACACCCTACCAAATTCATCCACCAACCTCTGCAACTACTCTTCAGAATCTCCCAAAAGCACAGTGTCATCAGCAAAAAGCTACTGTGACAACTCCCACTTTTTATTTGATTCTTTATATTTTAACCTCACTCTTGCCAAGACCCTCGCATTCACTTCTCTTACAACCCCATCTATAAATATATTGAACAACCACGGTGACATCACACATTCTTGTCTAAAGCTTACTTTTACTGGGAAATAATATCCCTCTCTCCTACACACTCTAACCTGAGCCTCACTATCTTCATAAAAGCTCTTCACTGCTTTCAGTAACCTACCTCCTATTCCATACACCTGCAGCATCTGCAACTTCTCTTCAGAATCTCCCAAAAGCACAGTGTCATCAGCAAAAAGCAACTGTGACAACTCCCACTTTGTATTTGATTCTTTATCTTTTAACCCCCCACCTCTTGCCAAGACCCTCGCATTCACTTCTCTTACAACCCCATCTATAAATATATTGAACAACCACGGTTAACATTTTTGTTATAAAAATATTTTATTTAGTGATTAATTTATAAACTTTTTCTTATTATAAATAAAAATTTGAGACCGTCTCTAGACTCATATAGTAAAGTCTGCCGAAAGTTCGGGTATTAAATCCAATATAACCTCCTTATTTCTTCTGAGTAGATCTTTTCCTGAGTTAGGATTACCTAATATTTCAAAGGCTGAAGAAACTGAAGATTAATGACTAATCTGTTCATAAATTTGAATGTTATATTAATTAACTTAGTTAAGAATGAAAGTCTAAGAGTATCTATGGTTAACTTGGGAACGTTTAGTTAAGTGGCAGCAATGACTACCTCAGGTCAGTAATGTTCGCCAGATAAACAACTCGCTCCATTAACCTATAGTAAATTCTTTTTTAAATGTTTTATTGGATATCTTCGTGGGTCTCTCCTTTATAATAATCTGATGGATTTCCTGTTACAGGAATATGCTAAAATTGAAGGACATGTTCAAAATTATTATTATAATTGAATGACACATTTCAGATTATTATTGTAATTTAAGGACACGTTCAAAATAATTATTAATATAAATAAAAGAGACGATAAAAATTATTATTGTACCTGAAAGGCAAGTGCAAAATTTTTATTGTAAATGAAGGACACGCTCAAAAATTTTATTGTAGTAGAAGGACACATTCAAAATTATTATTGTAATTGAAGAACGCGTTCAAAATTATTATTGTAATTGTCTTGCATCTGGTGGAACTCGGCTACCAGATTCCTAACATCGACTAATTTACTGTAGTTGCAAATCCACTGCAAACGGACCTCATTATCAGACCAAACAATAGTTGTTGTTCTAGGGACTGACTGCAAGATGCCCCTTATATAAACAGCAAGTTTAACTCCAACATTAAACATCGTCAGTTCTGAGGTAATGTTTCCTGCCTTATGGGAGCTGTCTTGTCTTTACAGGAGAACTTACTATAAATTTCTGTGTTACATAAATAAGCAACAGCACTATAGTTCTGTTGCTTATTTATGTATCATTCTATAAAAGTATGTATTTGATAAATTATGAACTCAGTTCAAGTCTTAAGAAACGATTATCAAAGAGTATACAGCAATATGGACGGGGGGCTTGAACCGTGGTCCCGAGATTAACAGACGCAGCCGGGACTATTACCCTCGAGACCATGGTTCGAACCCCTAGTCTACCTAGAAAAACTTTTACTAAATTTTGCGACATTACTCTCAGGAAAATCAGCTTGAGTATTTATATTTAACTGCACTGAATTAGTGTTTCTCTCACTTAGAGGAAAATTTCCTGCCTGTCTTCTTTTATTTGCTCCATCATAAAAATTCTTTGGAAATTATCGATATAAAATTATTTACTCATAAAGTGATAATATGGACTTTTTGAATTATTTAAGTGAGCATCAGTTGTAACCTGGAGACAAAAAGGACTGGAAATACAGCCAAATTAAATTCTTTTCAGTCTATATATCCTCACAGGATTGTTGGGATTATGAAGATCTACCGGCTATGAAAAACCTTATATAGTCTCGGTTATTCTCTTGTAACACTTCCGCAGGAAAACCTTTAATAAAATCAGCAGTAAAGGCATATATTTTTATTCTAAACTGAGAAATACATCTCCTATCTTCTCAGTTAATGAGAGGGGATTTAGGCTAGGGACATTTGAGTTGGAGTTCCCACTGCAGTTAAACACTCTCTGTATAGGGTGTATAAATTTGTGTTGGGACTGCTTCCTTGTAAGCTGCCCCCCTGGCAAGCGCTGTTGACACCGACACTCTGAGACGCTCCTCTCAGACTTACAAGTGGCCTATGGGACAGATTTCTAAATGACTGCAGCTGCAAGAATTCCCCACCTACATGCACGACTAAAAAGGGTTTAACTTACTTGATGGAGAAGAATTTTGTCACATAGTCCTATTATCTCCCTAGCCTTAACCCCCTCCAAACACCACGTGCAGGGAAGGACCTTATTCTGCAAGAATTCAAGTGGTATTAGTGTCCTGCCTGCATCTCAGAGTTCCCTGGTTTCAAAGGATATCCCATAAGTTATATATATGCAGTAAGTAACATTAGCTTCTAGACTAATACTTAAGGGGGATTGCCCACAATTATTACCTTATAGTGGGCGTTCGCCCACTATAAGGGTGTGTGGGTTCATAAACTCCGAGGACCTACCGGTGGCAGGTTTAAGGCTTCATACGGCTTATTTACCCTGTGGAACTTTTAGCAAAGAAATAAGTTTCCACATAGGATTTGTTTTGGAGTCTTTCTTAACTTCATGGTGAGGTAGATCATGAATTTGTACCCTCATTTGATTTTAGACGCTTCTATAATTAGTAGGTAAATTGAGCTTGTTCAGATGTCATGGGAACCTTACCAGTGCTGCCCTCCATGGCAACCTTACCAGTGCTGCCCTCCATGGCAACCTTACCAGTGCTGCCCTCCATGGCAACCTTACCAGTGCTGCCCTCCATGGCAACCTTACCAGTGCTGCCTTCCATGGCAACCTTACCAGTGCTGCCTTCCATGGCAACCTTATCAGTGCTGCCCTCCATGACAACCTTACCAGTGCTGCCCTCCATGGCAACCTTACCAGTGCTGCCCTCCATGACAACCTTACCAGTGCTGCCCTCCATGGCAACCTTACCAGTGCTGCCCTCCATGGCAACCTTACCAGTGCTGCCTTCCATGGCAACCTTATCAGTGCTGCCCTCCATGACAACCTTACCAGTGCTGCCCTCCGTGGCAACCTTACCAGTGCTGCCTCTTGATCGTATTTCATCTCCTGGAGGCAATTTTCTCTTACGAGTTTATAATCAGGATCACCTTCACTTTTATTTATTTTTATATCTAGTTCCCATAATTTGTAAACTGGGGGGAATTTTTTATCAAAAGTTATTTTTTACTCTATCATGATTTTTAAAAACAACCTTAATATTAAAAGTCTTAAGAAGGGAAGGCATATCAACCAAGTTTTCATGATAAGGGAGAACCAACATATTTTTAGTTGAATAAGGTTGGTTGTCCCTTTTTTTAATTGTATTTTTTCATAGTCGTTGAAACATTGCCAAACTGCGACCAGCCGAGATTAGATCCTGCGACACATTCTCCCGTCTCAAGAGACAGCAACGTTCACATTGCCTTATCTACTTAACCAGCGATCCTTCAAACATCACGCACCCAGCGGAGCTAGGTGTTATTCATGATCCAAGGACACTCGTGATAGTGGGAAGCTCAAGGCTAATTTCATCCACCTCCCGTTTGAATACCAGCCTCTACAAGCAGTTTGTATAGTAATGAAACCACGAAACAAGTGGTATTGAAACATTTGCCAAACTGCGACCAGCCTAGATTAGATCCTGCAACACATTCTCCCGCCTCATGAGACAGAACAACATTCACATTTCTTTATCCACTTAAATAGCGATCCTTCGAAGATCACACACCCAGCGGAGTTATGTGTTAGTCGTGATCCGAGGACACTTGTGGTAGTGGTAGGGGTTTCATTACTATATAGACCTGACGTACTAATAGTTATATTTTGTGTACTAGCTGGGTACACAAAATATAACTATTAGTACAATACTTATAATACAATAGTGTTATTTAAAAAAATCGTATTACCACTTAACATTTAATTACAATATTTATTTGTAACACCTTAACACTACCCCAATAGTTTACGATGGCCAATTCAAAACTACTATACATTATGGGTAAGTGTCAATTAGCTAAGGTGTGCTGCTGGGAATGATCGGAGTCCTTTATTTTTCCATCCTTGTAACGAATTGTAAGGTGTTTCTACACTATTTATCCCAATTCTTCAGTGGGAACATGTCAGCAATTTCTTAATTATGGATTGAAGCTGATACACACCAAATGAACATCGATGACGCCTGATTACATTGCACAGTTAAAAGACCTGTGTTCTCTCATTCAGTTTCATTATGGCGTCCCTCCGTCCACTCTGCGGCTATTCCACATCCCCCCTCGAAGGGTCAAATCAGCATCACATTTTAATACACAATTATTATATTATTCAAATTTATACATGCTGAATTTAGGAAAATTCAAAATTTTCCACACTGTGGCAGGGGGATGGTCGTTGCTAAACGACGTAATTAAAATTATATTTGTACTCCACCTTGCCTTACAATTTTTACTTATATTTAAAATTAAAATTATCAGAGAATGGGCTTTGGTGTAAATACTGGTTACATTACATATTCACTCAATTCAATATTTTGAAACCAACATTTACACCTAATTACATCTAAATACAACCCTAATTTATCTATCTTTTAAAATTTACCCCTTTAACAACAATGTAATTTCATCTCCATAGATTTCTTCGTGTACCTCTGAATCCAGCATTTCAGAGGATGTGGAAAATTATAGGAAATATTCATTTTGTTTACAGATTTAAACACTAATAATGTTACATCATTTAGTTTGGGTAAGGAAGAATACCTGTTAATAAATTCTTTAGGAAAGCCTTCATCCCAAGCACATTTGAGTTTCCATGATTCTTGTATTAACAATTTCCCTCTTATTGTAAAGGGTGACACTAAGCCTAGTGGAAACTTCAGCAAGCAAGATTCTTAATCCATTTATTAGACATAACACAATTATTAGATTATAACAATAACAAATATTTACTGTTCCATTTTGTTATTAATCAGAGCGAGGAAGCTTACTATATATTACATGGCCTCCTGCTGTTTTAAGAAAAGAGACACCACATATCCTTACCATACCCTTTACAAATGAAGCATAATAATCACTCTCTATGGAGTGATTATTTACACAAGAGGGTGCCAATTCTACACTATTTTGTGAAAGCCTGTCAATAGCTTCACTAAGCCCTGTTGTAGAGATTTTCTGTGGGAGCCTATCCACAATATTTGCGTTGATATGTTTTATATCACTGCCCAGACCGACATTTACATTACATACACAGTATCGTGCAACAGGGCTCTTTTATCTAACAGAAAACAAGATAATTTTAAATTTCTAGAATCCTTTTTTTTGTACTGTCATACCATTAAAGCAACTACGTTTTATGAATGTGCGTTGAGATCCCTGGTCCAATAATGCGGTTACATTTCTTGGTTTAAGCCTTTTATCCCGAATTTTTACATTCACCATGGGTAAGGCCACTTCAGCTATGCCATTATTATTAACATTAGCTGCAATTTTTTTATTAGTAGCTGTTGTGTCTGTTAACATCATTATTATTATTATCATCATTAATATTATCATCATTATTATCAGTATACAAACCCTTACACATTACTGTATGATGCCTTCCCTTGTGGCATTGATAATAATTATTCAGTTTGGCATAACAATCCTTTACAATATGACTGCCTAAACATCTGATACATCTGTCAAGTTCTTCTAATCTATCCATTCCATGAATCATAAGCATTACAGTTCTTGGGGAAATGAGTACCCTTGCAAAAATGACAATCCCTCTTTTGCTTGGCGTTGACCCTCGGAACTCTCTCCAGGTAAACTCCAGTAAATACGCTAGCATATAAAACAAAATACTTCTATAGTGGACCTCTACCCAAGTCAACAGGAGAACTGTTTTAGTATTTGTACCATCATATAAAACAAAATACTTTTATAGTAGGCTTATTACCCAGCCTACCCAGAACTGTTCAAGTGTACCAGGAGGAAAGATTGTTGTATGGGATTGAAACTATGTTACATAAAATCCATATATATTAAACTGCAGTGTATATCCCAATCTATAACACAAAATTATTTTTCTTACAGTAAGCTTATCCTAGCCAGCCTACCCAAAAGAACTGTTCAAACACTGAAAACTAAATACTTTTAGTGGACTTTTCAACTAGCTGGCTAGGAGAGTTGCTAAGTGGGCCAGTAGTTGTAAATGACTATCATCATGAAAATCTGTGTAGTCTGCAGAAAGAGTAACAGACGAAGCCATGCTTGGATTGCTTGCAATTTCTGTGGTAAATGATCCCATGGGTCATGCAGGAACTTTAAATCGGAAACCACTATTGATATAAAATCAGAAAAATGTCTTTAGGTCTGCCCAAGCGAGATACACCTTTGGGAGAAAATTACATCTATATTGAAAGACAAGAACACCAACAAAATTTCCTTCTTAGAAAACATGACAACCTGGTATAAGAGCTAGGAAAATAAAATGGGTGGGTCAGATGGGGCTGTCTTGGAGGACAGTGCACCAGAGGGTGCTAGTGTTGCCCTGGATGACAGTGCACTAGATGGGGCTGGTGCTGTCCTGGAGGATACTGCACCAGATGGGGATGTTGTTGTTCTTGAGGACAGCGCAAAAAAGGGAGATAGTGGCCCTGGTGATGAAACAGGAAAAGACATCATTATACAATTTCCAGAGGTACAAAGTAGCAATACGGCTGGATATGGAACAAAAGGGGATGATGTCTCAGGGAAAAGTGTTTACACATTACGAGTAAAAACTGGTGGAAGCACTGATGTCTGTACAGGGGCGGTAGGCAGTGGGGAAACAGAAAAAATGCACCAGTAGGGAACAAAGCCACAAAAAATCCTGGCAAACATAAATCCAATCAATGCAAATTCTATGCCTTGGGTATCTGCAGGAATGGTATATTCCAAAAAAACAGGTGGGACATGCACCTTTTGACCATCCCAAAAAATGTCACACCCACATGAAAACAGGAGAGTGCAATTCTTCCTCTTGTAACATATTTCACCCCGAAATGTGTCACTCGTCAGTCCATGAAAGTCAATGCTACAACATATACTGTCAGGCACACCATCTAAAGGGGGCAAGAAGACACAAATCACCCAGACCATGGGAAATAAAAGAGGGAAGCCAAAACTTCTCCAGAGAATGAAGTTTTTTAGTGCCAGGAAAGAAAAAAGACCAGCAAGAAATGACAGAAATCCTACATCAACTGAAAACACTTCTGGAGTGGAGGGGCAGTCATTGGCTTCCACTGCAGAACAACAGATATTAATGAGAGCAAACAAAGCCCCCCTAAATTCCACCAATATGACGACATTTATCTTTGCAAACATACAGGGTCTAAAGCATCCAACAAACAGCAAAATACCTTACATCAAGGGACTGCTCACGGAGTCAAATGCAATGTTTGCAGCATTCACAGAGACCAACAAAAAGAATAATTTTGACAACGAAATATGGATTCCAGTTTATAACCTATTCAGATGTGACAGAGTAAACAGGCAACAAGGAGGATGATGACCTGTACGTCACAGAGTCGCTCATTTGCCCGGAATTACTGGGAGATATAATGTAGTTCAAGTTTTGGCAGTAAAGATCGAAAACCATCACTTTGTTATTGTGGTTGCATACAAGCCTCCAGATGCAACTTCCCAGCAATTCGTAGAACAGCTTTTGAAAATTGACCACTGTCTGGAAAATCTCCCAACTCCTGCCCCAAACATTTTGCTACTGGGGGATTTCAACTTGAGACACCTAAAATGGAGGAGTGTGGCAAATAATATTTTAGCAGAGATCACCCCAGGAGGCAGCTCAGATGAAAATTCACACACACACAAGCTATTAAATCTCTGCGCCAAATTCACCTTAAACCAGCCTACAACACTAGATTCTCCCAGGTAAGACCCGTGTGGATGAAATGGGATACTTGGATAGTGGAAGAGTGGGAAGAGGAAGGGATAAGTGAATGAGGGAAAGAGCCAGGGCTAGACCTTAGTGAGTGTCGCAGTGGAGCTGGATAAGGATTAGGGTAGCAAAGGACCAGTCTGTGGGCGCAGCCTGAACGCAATGTGCAAGCTTGTTGTGACTGTTTCTCAATGCTATACTGTGCTTGGGGAGGGATATATGGAGAGTAGGCAGGGAAAAAGAGTATCTTTTAAGGTCCAACCCTGGAGAGGGCAGGGCAGAAAAGAGATTAGGTATAGAGAGGAGGAGGAGCAGGATTGTATAGGGATTGGAAGAAGTTTAGGGTGTTATCAAGCCGTCTGATTGTTTTGTCTGGGTAAGTTGTCCATGAGTCTTGGTAAGTTTCTAGTCGGTCAATCTGCCTGTCACTGAGCTCCTTCCAGAACACGCTCAGCGCCGGTGTGTCGGTCCTGATGTGAAGAGACTCGCCGGTAGCGAAGTCGGTCCACACCACACCCAGCACCCACCGCAGAGCACGGTTCTGGATTTGCTGCAGCTAAGGAAAGAGCAAGAGGTATGTAAGTGACAAATGGCCAAATGAGGGTCTTATACAAGTGAAGTTTAGTGAATGGGTGAGAGCCTTTGAGTCTGTATAGTCGCCCCAGGGCAGTACTGGCCATAGCTCTCTTTGTGTTGATGTATGTAGTCTAAGTTTGGAATCAAGGTTGAATCCTTGGACAGTGGTGTTAAGTGTACGTGGTGTGGGTGTTCTTGTAGTGGTGGTTCTGAGTTCGACAGGTAGTGGTGAGCGTCCATTTGGGAAGAAGTAAGTTATCTTAGATTTGTTGGCGCCGGTTTTAATGCTCTAAAAGATCTCCCAGGCACTGATCCTGACGACCTCGCGTTGTGTTCTGAGTGACAGATATCTGCATTGTTCGTGAGTGGTGAGTTATGTGATGTCATCTGCATATGCTAGTGTGAGTGTGTTGTGAGTTACAGGGGTTGGGATGTCATTTGTGTAAAGGATGTATAGAGTTGGGGAGAGCACAGAGCCTTGGGGTATTCCCGCATGAAGGATGATGGAATCAGAGAGACAATTTCGGAACTTAATTCGCATCGTACGGCCATCAAGGAAGTTGCATAGTAACGTTTTGACATTTGGAGGAAGGTCAAAAAGGTTACAAAGCTTGTACTTGAGCCCTGAATGCCAGAACGTGTCAAATGCTTTCTCCACGTCCTTAGCTACCAGGGCCGTTGAACATTTTTGAGCCTTATTGATTAGAATGTAGTTCAGAATGATACTGAGGACTGCTTGTGTGTAGCGGTGTTGGCAGAAGCCAAACTGCCGGTCAATTATAAGAGGTTGAGAGAAAGGTGTGTTAAGAGGGTGAGTGGAGGTGAGGGAAGATAGCTGTATCATAGGGTCAAGACAGGTGATGTGACTATGTGTAGAAACAAGTGTTCAATATCCTGTGTGTGTTGTTGTGCAGCTGGGTCAGGAGGATGAGGGTGGAAAATGTTTTCCCATGTCTTTGAAAGCATGTGCTGCTCGTGTTGGGTTTGTGATGTTTATGTTGTTATGTGTTATATGTTGGAAGTGCGTTGTTTTTGGGACTCCAGTGACCCTTCTAATAAAAGCCTAGAACTCCATGGGGGCCAAGGTGTATTAGGTGTTTTTGTGTGATAAATTGTTGTAATTGGTTTCTGTGTGTGTTGGCATATGTGTCATAGAAGTCACTAAGAAAATAGACATGGATGTTGGAGTGATTAAAAACAAGGGTTAGATTAGGAATGTTAATGTGGGAGTTGGGTCGAGCATATGTAGTGTAGATAATAATACAACTGCGGTGCCATTATAGGGGTCAGCACTAGACTGACGTGTAGTGTAGCCCTAGTATCTGATTCGTTGAGTATCCCACACACACTTGCTGTTTAATAGAAGCACGTCAGGGAGTTCAGCCTCAACGAATTCAGCCAGGATGTGCTTGTTCATGTTGTTGCTATGTATGTTAAATTGTGTAACATTTAGGGTCATGTTGTATGATGTTTGGGGGGCAGGGTGTAGACGTCTTGCTATTTCCTGTTTTGGTCCCATCCTGAGTGCGCCATCTGCAGAAATCTGTATGTTACATAGAACATCTAATTTACTGTCTGTTGGGTGTGTCAGAAGGAGAGCATGAGGGTTTCTGTGGTTTGATAGCTTTTCAATGTTTTCACTCTCTTGTCTGGTTTTGGTGTGTGAGTGTTTTTTCGGGCTGTTGTTTACTTCTGATTGGGTAGCGAGAGGTGTGGGCAGGGAGGGGGTGATTATAACCCATGTTGAAGGAGGGAACAGAAGGTTCAGTAGAAGCGGAAGATGAAGATTCAGAGGGTTCGATAAGGGCTTGAGTGGGTGCTGCATAAGTGTAGGGTTCAGTTTGTGCGAGTATGTTGGAGGGAGAAGTCAGGATGGGTTCAGTAGGGGTTGGTGTGGAGGATGAAGATGAGTGAGGGTTATTCAAGGTAGAGGCAGCAAGGGAGGATGCGGTGGCTTGAAGGTTATGAGAGATGGATAGATCACTATCTTGACGTGGGGGAGGTAGGGTGGAGTCAGGAGAAAAGTTAAGAGGGGTTAGGCCATGGGCAGAGAAGAAGTCATTCCAAATTTTTGGGAAGTTGACAGTGAAGTGTTTGGCAAGGATAACGGAAGTGTGGATGATGGAAAAAATCGGACTGTTTGGATAGGAACTGTAAAAGAAGGTAAGGATGTTGCGAGTCCCTTGGTGGCATTTGCATATGTGGAGGCTGTGGAAGGAGTGGTAGAAGGAGATGAGGTTATAGTGGGTAGAGGTGGGAAGCTGGCAGAGTTGAGAGAAGGTTGAGGTTGCGAAGAGAAAGGGTTGGGGGAATTAATTTGGTTATCAGATCGTAGAGAGGGAGTATATTCCTTGCGTTGATAGGAAGTGGCAGGGTGAGGTTGTTGGTAATTTGGACATTTTAGTGGGCGAGAGCAGTTAGTACAGTAGTGTTCAGAGGAAGAGCATCTTGAGCAAATTTGGTGTTTAGAGCAGGAGGATTTATCATGACCATATTCGTAGCACTTTAGACATTGTAGAGTAGGTATGTAGTTAGGTATGAAGAGAGAGGTAACAGGAATAATGTAGATCTTGGCACGAATTCCATGCTGGAGGAGATATGAAGCTTTTTCAGGCGTAGAACAGCGAATTTTAAATATGTGTGAGGAGGAAGGTCTGTAGATGTCTTCAATGGTGACGATATTTTTGTCAGCAAGGTCGAGTTTTAGGTCACTGCAGTCGGTGTCGTAGGCGGTCAGAATAAAGTCGTTGAGGTGCTTAGCGACAACTGTGCTCCTGGTTATATGTTCAGGAGTCTAGCTGACATTAAAGCCAGCATCAGAAAGCTTAGCTCTAATGTTTTTGGAGCAATAGATTTTATAGGAGTCAGGGTCAAGAATAATTTTAATGTGATGTGTAGAGATGTAATATAAGCCTAAATGAGTAGGTCTATCTTTTTTGTCTCTTGTCTTTAATCCAGAGTAAGTCCTAACAAGGTTGACAAAAGGGGCCTGAGTAAGTTGAAATAAAAGGATAACAGCATAGATAAAGGCTCTATCAGGTTTGGAATACGTAACGAATAGGGCACAATTAACATTAGAGCGAGAAACAGACGTCGTGAGTACATACAGGGCAACAAGCAAGGCTATGTGAAGAAACAAAATGGCGGTGGAGTTGTCAAAAAAAGTATAAACGAGTTCAAAACGAAAGAACACTAACTCGACTCAGGAAATCGTAAGTCGAGTTCTAACCCCACGGGTGGGGTTAGAACCAGCGATCAGTGAGTCTTAAAACACCAGACCGTCGCGTAAGCCACTGGGCCAGCTAGCTTCAATAAGATCCATCCAACTAGGTATATTTCTACACCACAGGAAGGTTAGCATAGGCACCATTGTGTCCACAAATGCAAGTTTTTACAGATGAATCTCCCGCTAGCATAGCCGTTCGAAAGAACACTCAGCTGGGCAGGTACGTGTGTAATAGACACACGCACTTGCCTGGCATTTACCTTAAAGTTTTCTGTAGATATGTCGTGGGATGTGTTGGAACTGAAAATGCAAAGAGGTGAACTGTCGCTGATGGAGCACTGGTCAGTGTTTATGTGAACCTTGGAACTGTTCTTGTGTTTATGTTGCGTTCCTTAGTGTCATATTTTAACTTTTTTTGTGGTAAATAACGAGACTGGCAGTGCCCATTATCTTTCCTACCCATTCTTAATCTTATACATAATAGTAATTTGCGGTTGATATACGCTAGCTTATCAGTGCGATGAAACAAAGACCCCATTTAATGCTTATTATAATCATGATGATAAGCTTAATCTATATATTTAACTTTATTACTGATTGGAATATTCCACTATATTCTATATATAGCAACAAAAAGATTTATATGCTTCGCATTTTAGCAAAGTTTGAGAATAATATTTGTGAAGAGAATGTAATGTAAAGTATATTAGAAATGTCATGCTTAGCATCTGTGTAGAAGGTTGCGAGAGTTGCCAGGGAGCGATGCCCTGTATTGGGCCTCCATCACATCAGTACATCTTCCTTCACAGAGTGCGACTGTGTGTTTCAACGTTATTACTTCACATTATCACACTGATTTTCCATAATGTAACAAACGATAGAGTATATTAGGATGATGGCAGATCATTATCGCCAAGAGATGTTGACAGACTTTTTTTTGTGTCTAAGTAGTTAAAAACTTTTAATATGGAATATTCGTCTTTAGATGGGCTTCAAACTTTCAGTCGAATGCGATTCTTCGGTGAAAGCATCGCATTGATTTTTTGTTTGTGTAAATTTTCATTTGCAAATTTTATTAATCAAACTGTTTCCTTGCAATGACTGTCAGTAAAACAGCATTTGCTTGAAACAATTATGAAAATTAATTTTTCATATGTAACATTGCTTTAGTTATGCACCATTGTCTACTGATGGTGTCTGGTAGAAGAAAACTTAATTCAAACACAGATATATTCTCCCGGGGAAAAAAAATGGAAGGTTGAAATGTAAAGGAAAGTATCTGTATATTCTGTTCAATATACAGAGTCATTTTTTTCTCTTTACTGCTTAAATGAATATCAAAATGGTATACAATACCGACAGGTTGGTAGGTAAGACACATAGGCAACAGTTAGGCCACTTTATTCCGAAACGTTTCGCCTACACAGTAGGCTTCTTCAGTCCATCACCTCAATTCTACATCTTCAAGGGTGATGGACTGATACATCGTCTTCACATCTCTACTGCTCCTGTCTACTTTCTGTACTTTCTATTGCCTATGTGTCTTACCTACAAACTGCTTAAATGAATCTGAACATAAAGAAAAATGTATCATTAATTTAAAAAAAAATGAACAGAATTTAAAAAAACAAATTTCGTTAGTTAGGAGAAGTTTTTAAGTTAGATTTGATTCAAAAATATTTTTTTTACATCGTCAGTGTAAAAAATACCTATTAATCTCAATAAAACAACAACCAACGTGTATGAATCACTAAACAGAGTGACATTGTAATTACCTAGATTATATGAGGTTATCGTAATGTGTCACAAGAAACTTAATATGTGCAATCTGCAATCATCATTACATTATCGGATGATTATTACAAAATTCTAATTTTTCGAATGTCATATTAAGAATTTACCAATTTCACATTTTGGAATATTTAAGGATACCGCCGATCTTTGCTGGGCAGTAAGGAGACTTTACAACGGAATATATGATAAGCAAACTTGCAAGATTTGAATGCTTCTTGAAAGTTCTTAACTTACATCTATAACTTTGTAATCTCTTATCTTGATTAGTATAACCAATGTGGGTCCATAAACCACGGCGTACCTAAGTCATCCGCAAAGAAGACACAGTGCTGTGTCTATGTCAGATATGAGGATAAGGAACAGAGTGGGGGCAAGTGGAACCAAACTTTTCACTGTAGTTGCCTCAGGCTTTACAAACACACGGCCTGGGATCATAATCACTTCTAATATACTGAGATTGTTGTTGTTGTATGTTCGCCGGTACATCCGGCCCGGGTCTTCTCCAAATGGTGACCCGGCATATATATACTGAGATTAATTAAAGAGACAGTGTATATAAAGACTGAGAGTGAGGTGTGAGTGACGCATGGAAGGAGAGTGAGGTGTGAGTGACGCATGGAAGGGGAGTGAGGTGTGAGTGACGCATGAAAGGAGAGTGAGTGTGAGTGACGCATGAAAGGAGAGTGAGGTGTGAGTGACGCATAGTGACCTGATAAATGACATATTGGGATCAGGATAGGTAGCCAATGTGACCACGCGACTCCTGCGTTGGTAGGTAGGTGGTGCTGTGCCTGGTTGAGAATCATGTATGCTAATGTTTTAGAAATTATGTTGTATGGTGTCGGTGAAGGCGATTAACGATCAACTTTTCCTGTTATTCCTTTATCACACTTGTCAAAGGCTTTCGCAAAGTCTGTGTATACTATATCATCTGCATTTTGTTTGTCCTTAAGTGCATCTAAGACTTTGTCATAGTGATCCAGTAGTTAAATAATAATAATAAAAATAATAATTAATTTATGTCTACAAGTACATGTACAAGGTACACAGGCCTAGCTGACAACAATGACATACTAATATATAGAAAGCCGCTTGTTATGCTGAGCATTGAGAGCACATTAGGTCAGTTTTATTCCAGGATGCGACCCACACCAGTCGACTACCACCATGGTACCATTTTACTGATGGGGAACATAGGCAATAGGTGTAAAGAAACACGCCCAATGTCTCTACCCTCGCAGGAAATCGAACCCGGACCCTTGCCGTGTGAAGCGAGAGCCTTAGCCACCAGACCACAGGGTACCGTGGGAGCGGTTGCTCTAAACCCTTGTCGCCCTGGGCTGTGTAACTGATGGGTATCTAGGTAGGTGGCGATCTTGCTTCTTAGAACACTTTCAAAGTCTTTTATGATATGGTACTGTCTGTTGTTTTTAATGACTGTGGGATAACCCTTGTGTCCATGCTCCCTCTCCAAAGAATGCTAAAGGCACATGAAAGGGGCCGAATGCATGGGCATGTCCTTTATTGCTTTTTCGAAGTCTTGTGAAGTTAGGATAATATCGGAGATTTTTGAATTGACCAAATTTTGAGTCTCGGTCATAAATAAATAATTTAGATTGTCGTCTCTTAGTCTTGTTAATGGTTCGGTAAACACTCAGTCATATTGGACTTTAATATCTCACTTATTTCTTTACTGTCATTTATGTAAGTCCCATCACATCTAAGCAGGGGTCCAATACTTTATTTTTGTTTTTGCCTTAGATTTGGCATAAGAAGCTAAGTATTTTCTTTTCTTTTCAATTTCATTGATGGCTTTAAGTTCTTCTTGAGATTCGTTTCTCCTGCATGATTACTTTAGGTTAAGTTCGATATTTGCTGTTTCTCTGAGCAGTGACTCTCTTCGTATTTTACATATACTGGCCCATTTCAGCAGCTCTATGATTCTTCGCCTTCGCGTGTATAGGGAGCGCCTTTCTCTTCTCTTCCTTTTTTCTTAAAGGAATGTACCTTGAGCATACCTCAAGGGCTACAGTTAATTCTTTCTACGCAAAAGTTCGGATCTGTGTTGTTTAAGATATCTTCCCAATTTGTGTCATTTAGGACATGGTTGACTTAATCCCACTGTATGTTTTTGTTATTAAAATTGAATTTGGTGGTCAGTAGCTCTGTGCACGCATGTCTTTACTACTTTTATATTATGATCTGAGATTGTTGTCTTTGTATCAGTTCATTATTGGTGGCTCTATTATTTGCTGTTAAGATGAATTTCGTGCAGAGATTTAATAGCTCGTGTGTGTGTGAATTTTCGTGTGAGTTTTCTCCTGGAGTGATCTCTGCGAAATCATTATTTGCTTCATTCCTCCACTTTAGTTGCGTTAAGATGAAATCACCCAGCAGAAAGATGGGAGATTTTCCAGATAGTGGTAAATTTTCAAAAGTTCTTCCTGAAATTGTTGGGAAGTTACATCCGGAGGCTAGTATACAGCCACAATGACAAGGCCAAAACTTCAACTGCGTCATTTGAGGTGTTTTGTAATTCCTGGCAAATGAGCGACTCTTGTGACATACAGGCCAATTTCCCCCTTGTTGCCTGTTTACTCTATCGTATCTGAATAGGTTATAAGCTGGGATCCATATTTCATTGTCAAAGTGATCCTTTATGTGGGTCTCTGTGAAAGCTGCAAGCATTGCGTTTGACTCTATGAGCAATCCATTGATGAAAGGTATTTTTTGTTTGTTGATGACTTTAGACCCTGTATGTTTGCAAAGATAAATGTAGTCATATTAATGGTATGCAGAGGGGCTTTGTTTGCTGGCACTAATATCTGTTGTTGTGGAGTGGAGGCCAGTGACTGTGCCTCCACTCCAAAAGTGTTTTGAGTTGGTGTAAGATTTGTCATTTCTTGCCAGTTTTTTTTTCATCCTGGCACTAAAAATCCCCCATCTCTGGGGTAGCTCTTTGGTTTGTTTCCCATGGCCTGGGTGACCTGCATTTTCTTGTTCCCTTTAGATGATGTGCCTGACAGTATATGTTGTAGCATTGTCTTTCTTGAACTGACGAGTGACACATTTCTGGGTGAAATAAATTATAAGAAAAGTTGTAATCTCCTGTTGTCATGTGGGTGGTGCAGCATCTTTTGGGGAAAATAAAAATCTCACGTCCCTACCTGTTTTTCTAGATGTTACATGAATGCAGATACCCGGGGAATAGAATTTGCATAGATTGGGCTTCTGTTTGCCAGGATATTTTTTTGTGGTTGGATTCCTTACTGGTGTATTTTTTTTTTGTCTCCCCATTAACTACAGCCCCTGTACTAACATGAGTGCATCCACCAGTTTCTTCTTTTAATGTATCAACACAATTCTTCAAAGAATCATTCCCTTTTATTAAATCTCCAGCAGTATTGCTACTTTGCAACTCTGGAATTTGTATAACTTTGTTTTTACGAGTTTCGTCACCAGGGCCACTATCTCCACCTGGTGCATTGTCCTCCAGAATAATGCACCCTGATATCAGGGTGCATTGTCCTCCAGAACAATGCACCCTGATATCAGGGTGCATTGTCCTCCAGAACAATGCACCCTGATATCAGGGAGCACTGTCCTCCAGAATAATGTTCCCTGATATTTTGAACACATTTTTTCTTGTTTTGGATCAGAGGGAACTATTATTTGGTTGATTTGTTCCAAACGCTGGAGAGATGAAATTTATAAGTTCACTAGCACAGTTCTACGTTTCTATCACGCGAAAAAACTACGTTTTTTTTTTTTTTTTTTTTTTTATTAACACATCGGCCGATTCCCACCAAGGCAGGGTGGCCCGAAAAAGAAAAACTTTCATCATCATTCACTCCATCACTGTCTTGCCAGAAGGGTGCTTTACACTACAGTTATAAAACTGCAACATTAACACCCCTCCTTCAGAGTGCCGGCACTGTACTTCCCATCTCCAGAACTCAAGTCCGGCCTGCCGGTTTCCCTGAATCCCTTCATAAATGTTACTTTGCTCACACTCCAACAGCACGTCAAGTATTAAAAACCATATGCCTCCATTCACTCCTATCAAATACGCTCACACATGCTTGCTGGAAGTCCAAGCCCCTCGCACACAAAACTTCCTTTACCCCCTCCCTCCAACCTTTCCTAGGCCGACCCCTACCCCGCCTTCCCTCCACTACAGATTTATACACTCTCGAAGTCACTCTGTCTCGTTCCATTCTCTCTACATGTCCAAACCACCTCAACAACCCCTCCTCAGCTCTCTGAACAATCGTTTTGGTAATCCGCACCTCCTCCTAATTTCCAAACTCCGAATTCTCTGCATTATATTCACACCACACATTGACCTCAGACATGACATCTCCACTGCCTCCAGCCTTCTCCTCGTTGCAACATTCATCACCCATGCTTCACACCCATATAAGAGCGTTGGTATAACTATACTCTCATACATTCCCTCTTTACTTCCATGGACAAGGTTCTTTGTCTCCACAGACTCCGAAGTGCTCCACTCACCCTTTTCCCCTCATCAATTCTATGATTCACCTCATCCTTCATAGACCCATCCGCCGACATGTCCACTCCCAAATATCTGAATACATTCACCTCCTCCATACTCTCTCCCTCCAATCTGATATCCAATCTTTCGTCACCTATTCTTTTTGTTATCCTCATCACCTTACTCTTTCCTATATTCACTTTCAATTTTCTTCTTTTACACACCCTACCAAATTCATCCACCAACCTCTGCAGCTTCTCTTCAGAATCTCCCAAAGCACAGTGTCATCAGCAAAAAGCAACTGTGACAACTCCCACTTTGTATTTGCTTCTTTATCTTTTAGCCCAACACCTCTTGCCAAGACCCTCGCATTCACTTCTCTTACAACCCCATCTATAAATATATTGAACAACCACGGTGACATCACACATCCTTGTCTAAGGCCCACTTTTACTGGGAAATAGTCCCCTTCCTCCTACACACTCTAACCTGAGCCTCACTATCCTCATAAAAACTCTTCACTGCTTTCAGTAACCTTCCTCCTATTCCATACACCTGCAACATCTGCCACATTGCCCCCTATCTACCCTATCATACGCCTTTTCCAAATCCATAAATGCCACAAAAACATCTTTACCCTTATCCAAATACTGTTCACCTATATGTTTCACTGTAAACACTTGGTCTACACACCCCTACCTTTCCTAAAGCCCCTTGTTCATCTGCTATCCTGCTTTCTGTTTTACTCTTAATTCTTTCAATAATAACTCTACCATACACTTTACCAGGTACACTCAACAGACTTATTCCCCTATAATTTTTGCACTCTCTTTTGTCCCCTTTGCCTTTATACAAAGGAACAATACACGCTCTCTGCCAATCCTAGGTACCTTACCCTCTTCCATACATTTATTAAATAATAGCACCAACCACTCCAAAATTATATCCCCACCTGCTTTTAACATTTCTATCTTTATCCCATCAATCCCAGCTGCCTTACCCCTTTCATTCTACCCACTGCCTCACGAACTTCCCCTACACCCACAACTGGCTCTTCCACACTCCTACAAGATGTTATTCCTCCTGCCCTACACACGAAATCACAGCTTCCTGTCTTCATCAACATTTAACAAATCCTCAAAATATTCTCTCCATCTTCCCGATACCTCTAACTCTCCATTTAATAACTCTCCTCTCCTATTTTTAACTGTCAAATCCATTTGTTCTCTAGGCTTCCTCAACTTATTAATCTCATTCCAAAACTTTTTCTTATTTTCAACAAAATTTGCTGATAACATCTCACCCACTCTCTCATCTGCTCTCTTTTACATTGCTTCACCACTCTTTTAACTCTCTTTTTCTCTCCATATACTCTTCTCTCCTTGCATCACTTCTACTTTGTAAAAACCTCTCATATGCTAACTTTTTCTCCTTACTACTCTCTTTACATCATCATTCCACCAATCGCTCCTCTTCCCTCCTGCACCCACTCGCCTGTAACCACAAACTTCTGCTGAACACTCTAACACTACATTTTTAAATCTACCCCATACATTTTCGACCCCATTGCCTACACTCTCACTAGCCCATCTATCCTCCAATAGTTGTTTATATCTTACCCTAACTGCCTCCTCTTTTAGTTTATAAACCTTCCCCTCTCTTTTACTTACTGATTCTATTTTCCTTGTATCCCATCTACCTTTTACTCCCACTGTAGCTATAACTAAAAAGTGATCTGATATATCTGTAGCCCCTCTATAAACATGTACATCCTGAAGTCTACTCAACAGTCTTTTATCTACCAATACATAGTCCAACAAACTACTGTCATTACGCCCTACATCATATCTTGTATACTTATTTATCCTCTTTTTCTTAAAATATGTATTACCTATAACTAAACCCCTTTCTATACAAAGTTCAATCAAAGGGCTCCCATTATCATTTACACCTGGCACCCCAAACTTACCTACTACACCCTCTATACATGTTTCTCCTACTTTAGCATTTAGGTCCCCTACCACAATTACTCTCTCACTTGGTTCAAAAGTTCCTATACATTCGCTTAACATCTCCCAAAATCTCTCTCTCCTCTACACTCCTCTCTTCTCCAGGTGCATACACGCTTATTATGACCCACTTTTCGCATCCGACCCTTATTTTAATCCACATAATCCTTGAATTTACACATTTATATTCCCTCTTTTCCTTCCATAACTGATCCTTCAACATTATTGCTACCCCTTCCTTAGCTCTAACTCTCTCAGATACTCCTGACTTAATCCCATTTATTTCTCCCCACTGAAACTCGCCTACCCCTTCAGCTTTGTTTCGCTTAGGGCCAGGACATCCAACTTCTTTTCATTCATAACATCGGCAATCATCTCTTTCTTATCATCCGCACTACATCCACGCACATTCAGACAACCCAATTTTATAAAGTTTTTCTTCTTCTCGTTTTTAGTAGATTTGTACAGGAGAAGGGGTTACTAGCCCATTGCTCCCGGCATCTTAGTCGCCTCATACGACACGCATGGCTTACGGAGGAAAGATTCTTTTCCACTTCCCCATGGACAATAGAGAAAATAAAAAGAACAAGAGCTATTAAGAAAAAGAAGAAAAACCTAGATGTGTGTATGTATATATATGCATGTGTATGCCAGTGTAGTGTGACCTAAAGTGTAAGTAGAAGTAGCTAGATATACCTGTTATCCAGCGTGTTTATGAGACAGAAAAAAGACACCAGCAATCCTACCATCATGTAAAACAGTTTCAGGTTTCTGTTTCACAGTCACCTGGCAGGACGGTAGTACCTCCCTGGGTGGTTGCTGTCTACCAACCTACTACCTACGATAATATTATCCACGAAAATAACGGACACGCGGGTCAGCCCTGTCTCACCACAGATATAACACATATCATAGTTATAGCTCTTTCTTGATCTTAGCCTCTCTCATTCCGTAATCGGATAAACTTGCTCGTCGTTGTCACTCACATTTTCCTCATTGTAAACGAAAAGATTTATTACATTTTCAAGCTTTTCCTCCTCATTGATATATCATTTATATGTTAAAAGTGTAATTCTTGTTGTCTGTAGATGAAGTCAACGACGATGTGTGTACTGATGGCGATGCTAGTGGGAAGCATCATGGGAAAGTTGTCTCCACCTGAGAGGTCCTATAAGATCCTCATGCTCCTCCCAGTCTCCACCAAGAGTCACAGGAACGTCTTCATGCCTCTCGTTGAGGCACTGGCCAACCGTGGACACAAAGTAATACCAAATTGTGTCATGTTTGTATTTCAAAATTAGCGTAAGTAAATTCATGAGTAATTATATCGAAAACTAATTCATGAGCTGAGTTTAACTAAGGGAATATCTTAAAAAATTTTGCTTGAGTAATAGTAAACACTGACGTAAATAAACTGAAGATAGCTTACAAAACGTAAGAAATCTTCTTTTAATATTCCCAAGCGATGAATTTAGTTCAGTCTTTGCTGTGGGTTTCAAGTTCCTTCAACCATACCTTGATATACAGCTCAACTAAAATTTCCAGATAGTGATGTTGACCAACCATCCGAAGTCGTCCAAACATCCTAACATTGAAGATATTCCTCACGACCTTCCATACTTCAGGGAGGAAAATATTAACGTTTTCGACAACAGGAAGAAGACCAGTGGGATCTTCCAAGTCTTCGAGACTGCTCTGCCAATTCTTGCTAGGGAATTGTACAAAGTCCCCGTGGTGAAAGACCTTTATAAAAGAAGGAAGGAGTTTGATGTCATTGTGATTAACCAATTGTTCAACGAGGTAGGTACGCTTGTGTTAATGTTATTGTAAGTAATTGAGAATGTCTCGTGTAACTTTAAAAATTGGTATTTTAACGAGTGAGAATGTGTGAACATTTGATTGAAATGAGCTGTTTACTGCATGTGTTATATTATATGATAGATGTATAATTGAAACCAAGGAATGGGTGGGGATCGAGCCCATGACAGGCCAGAGCACTAACCACTCGACTAGCTAACTCTAATAATATTCAACTAACTAGATATATTTCTATGCCGCATAGGAAGGATAGCCTGGGTCACTGTGTTCAATGCATACAAACCTAATGTTTGAAGCATGGTGGCGTAGGAAACTAAGGCGTCAAGAATTTAGCTAGCTTCACGGGAGACTGGATAAATAACTCGGATCGATCCCGAGTTATTTATTGGAGGGTGACCAGAAAAACCAAGAAACATTTTCAACATTCATTCCATCACTGTTATAGGCCTACACTACAGTTATAAAACTAAACATATAAACAATCCCATTCATAGAGCAGGGACTGTACTTCTCACCTCCAAGACTCAAGTCTAGCTAACTGGTTTTTCTAAATCCCTTCAAAACTGTTACTTTGCTCACAATCCAGCAGCACGTCAAGTGATAAAAAACTATTTGTATCCACTTTCTCCTATCTAACCTTCTCATGCACACTTGCTGGAAGTCAAGCCCCTCGCACACAAAACCTTCTTTACCCCCTCCCTCCAGCCTAGACTATATTCTATCTGCGGTCTTCGTTGCCCTTCCCCGATCTTCATGACTTTGCATTTGGCAGGGTTAAATTCAAGGAGCCAGTTGTTGAACCAGGCTTGTAGCCTGTTCAAGTCTCTTTGTAGTCCTGCCTGATCCTCGATTGATTTAATTCTCTCATTAACTTCACATCATCTGCAAACATGGACACTTCTGAGTCTATCCCTTCCGTTATGTCATTCACATATACCAAAAAGCAGCACAGATCCTAGGACTGACCCCTGTGGAACCCCGCTCGTCACAGGCACCCATTCTGACACCTCGTCACGTACCATGACACGTTGTTGCCCCATGTCAGATATTCTCTGATCCATTGCTGGCCTAATCCTCTATCTTTTGCATTAACCTCTTGTGAGGAACTGCGTCGAAGGCCTTCTGGCAGTTCAAGAAAATGCAGTCTATCCACCTCTCTCTCTTGTGTCTTACTTTCCCTTACCTTGTCATAAAACTCCAGTAGGTTTGTGACACAGGATTTTTCTTCCCTGAAACAGTGCTTGTCGACGTTTATAAGCTTGTGTCTAAGTGCTCCACCACTTTCCTCCTGATGATATTCTCCATGATTTTGCATATTATACACGTCAGTGACACTGGTCTGTAGTATAATGCTTCGTGTCTGTCTCCTTTCTTAAAAATTGGGACTAGATTTGCCATCTTCTCTACATTCAGGGAGATGCCCAGTTTCAATGGATGTGTCAAAGATTTTTTGTTAGTGGGATACACAGCATCTCCGCTCACTCTCTAGGGACCCATGGAGAGATGTCTAGTCCCACCGCCTTTGAGGTATCAAGTTCACATAGCAGCTTCTTCACCTTCCCCTCGGTTGTGTGTATTTTTTCCAGCACTTGTTGATGTATCCCTTGTCGGTGTTCCTCCCCATTCTGACTTCCTGGAGTCCTTCCTGTCTCCACTGTAAATACTTCTTTAAATCTCATTTTGAGCTCCTCACATACCTCTTGGTCGTTTCTTATGAACTCCCCACCTTCCTTCCTCAGCCTGATTACCTGGTCTTTGACCGTAGTTTTCTTCCTGATGTGACTATACAACAGCTTTGGGTTAGACTTGACTTTCGATGCGATGTCATTTTCGTATTGACGCTGAGCTTCCCTTCTTATCTGTGCATATTCGTTTCTGGCTTTTCGGCTAATCTCTTTATTTTCCTGGGTCCTTTGTCTTCTGTACTTTTTCCATTCTTTAGTGCACTTAGCTTTTGCCTCCCTACACTTTTGGGTGAACCAAGGACTCGTTCTATTCTTCCCATTATTTCTGTTTCCCTTGGGAACAAACCTCTCCTCTGCCTCCTTGCATTTTGTTGTCACATAGTCCATCCTTTCTTTTACTAGTTTTCCTGTCAATTCTCTCTCCCACTGAACGTCTTGCAGGAAGTTCCTGTTGCCTGTTTAGTCCCTCCCTTTTGTAGTTTGGTTTTCCCTGCTCTCCTTTCCACTTGTAGCTCAACTATGTAATCAAAGCACAGAACCACATGATCGCTAGCTCCAAGGGGCCTTCCGTATGTTATATCCTCAATGTCTGAACTACTCAAGGTGAATAATAGGTCCAGTCTTGCTGGATCATCCTCACCTCTCTCTCTGATAGTGTCTTTTAACTTTAACATGTTGATGCATGAGGTTTTCCAGTACCACATCCATCATCTTGGCTCTCCATGTTTTGGGACCCCATGGAGTTCCAGGTTTTCCCAGTCAAACTCCTTGTGATTGAAATCAACATAACTAGTAACTTTGTTCTATACAAGTGAGCTCTTCTGGCCACCTCGGCTAGTGTGCCTCCTGCAGTTCTGTGGCTCCCAGACTAAATTGTTCCAACTATGTAGTCCATTTCGCCCATTCCATCCATTCCTTCCATTTCCTCAAATCCCCACTGGTTTTTAATGAGCAGTGCAACTGCTCCTCCTCCTCTTCCCCTTCTATCTTTTTTCAGGATTTGGTATCCAGGTGGAAAGATTGCATCTGTTATCATCCTGGTGAGTTTCGGTTCTGTGAGTGCTATTATATCTGGGGATGTCTCCTTGATTCTTTTATGCCACTCCTCACATTTATTTGTTATTCCATCTGCATTTGTATACCAAACCTTCAATTTCTTTTCTAAAACTGTGGTCTGGGGGGCAAATTGGTGTTGGGGAAGTGAAAGACCTGACGAGGAACTATGGGTGGTTGCTGTGAAGGTGGAGTTTGTAATGAGGTGGGTGGGGACATTTGTTATGGCATGTGTGTTTTGGGTTAGAATGTTTGGTTGCATTGGGGTTGTCCTGGTTGGGGGGCTTCTGTAGGTAGTTGTGAGAGAGGTTGTATTTGATCTTCCTCCTGAGTCTGGGTTCTTCTGCACATCTCCATCTTCACCTTTCTTTCCTCCTTTCGTCTTTGAGCCCTCTCTTTCAGTTTCTGCCTTTCTTCTCATATTCTGTTGCAGTCGAGATACACCCTCTGGCATGTTGACATGTCCCTTAGTCTTGCTTTCTCCTACAGGATCCTGTTTCGAGACAATTCTACCTTGGAAATCACTTTAGACTGGCCGGTTTCTTCCTCTTGCAAACCATCGTATTCTCAGAAAATTTGCCAGCTGGGTCATGTCATTTTCTCCTATTGCTTTCATGATGCTTTCAATCGCTTTTTTCTCCCCTTGACTGCTTGCTTCGTAAGTTTCCCCTTTAACTTCAAGGCGCCCATAAAGAAAGACTGATCTCTCCCTTCCCTATGTGTACTCACCTAATTGTGGTTGCAGGGGTCGATACTCAGCTCCTGGCCCCGCCTCTTCGCTGTCCACTATTGGGTCTCTTCTCTCCATGCTCCATGAGCTTTATCATACCTTGTCTTAAAGCTATGTATGGTTCCTGACTCCACTATATCGAGAAGCCAGTTGCTAGACCAGTCAAGCTTGTCCAGGTCTCTTTGAAGTCCTGCTTGGTCCTCATCCGATTTGATTCTCCTCATTAATTTCACATCATCTGCGAACAGACACTTCTGAGTCTATCCCGTCCGTCATGTCATTCACATATACCAAGAATAGCACTGGTCCTAGGAATGACCCCTGCGGTACCTCGCTCATCACAGGCGCTCACTGTGATACCTCATCACGCACCATGACCCATTGTTGCCTCCCTGTGAGGTATTCTCTGATCCATTCCAATGCCCTTCCTGTTATACACGCTTGGTCTTCCAGCTTCTTTACTAATCTCATATGAGGAACTGTGTCGAAGGCCTTCCTGCAGTCACAGGATTTGCCTTCCATGAATCCGTGCTGTCTGGCATTGATTATCCTGTGCCGTTCCAGATGCTTCACCTTTCTTTTCCTGATGATTTTCTCCAAGACTTTACACACTATACATGTAAGTGACACTGGTCTATAGTTTAGTACCTCTTTTCTGTCTCCTTTCTTAAAAATGGGGACTATGTTGGCCTTTTTCCATACCTCAGGTAGCTGCCCAGTTTCAAGGGATGTGTTGAATATTATGGTAAGTGGCACACTCAGTACCTCTGCTCCCTCCCGAAGGACCCACGGGGAGATATTATCCGGACCCATCGCATTTGAGGTATCAAGGTCACTGAGTAACTGCTTCACCTCCTCCTCAGTTGTGTGTATGCCATCCAGCACTTGATATATTCCTTGTTGGTGTCATGCTCTGTCCTGTTTACCCAGCTGCCTTACTGCCTCCACTGTGAATACTTCCTTAAACCTCGAGTTGAGCTCCTCACATACCTCTTGGTCATTTTTTGTGAGTTCCCCACCTTCTCTCTTCAGCCTTATCACCTGGTCCTTGACTGTTGTCTTCCTTCTGATGTGACTGTACTTCAGTTTCGGGTCAGACTTGACTTTCAATGCTATGTCATTTTCGTACTGTTTCTGGGCCTCCCTCCGTACCTGTGCATACTCGTTTCTAGCTCTGCGACTAATCTCTTTGTTTTTACTTGGGTTCTTTGCCTTCTGTACCTTTTCCATTCTCTGACACTCTGAGTCTTTGCTTCCCTGCATCTTTGGTTAAACCAGAGGCTCTTTCTGGCCTTCCCATTTAATCTTTTGCCTTTGGGTATAAACTGTTCCTCTGCCTCCTTGCACTTTGTCACTACATATTCCATCATTTCATTTACTGACTGTCCTTCCATTTCCCTTTCCCATTGAACCTCCTGCAGGAAATTCCTTATTCCCGCGTAGTCCCCTCTTTTAAAGTCTGGTTAGTCTCTTTCAGTACCGTTTTTCCTCTTCACCTGTAGCTCTACTATGTACTCAAAGCTCAGCACCATATGGTCGTTGGCTCCCAGGGGGCTCTGTGTGTTATGTCCTCGATGTCTAAGCTGCTCAGGGTGAATACAAGATCCAGCCTTGCTGGTTCATCCTCTCCTCTCTCTCTGGTTGTGTCCCTGACATGTTGGTGCATCAGGTTTTCCAGTACCACGTCCATCATCTTGGCTCTCCATGTTTCTGGACCCCACGTGGTTCCTGGTTCTCCCAGTCGATCTCCCTGTGGTTGAAATATCCCATGACCAGTAACTTTGCTCTGCTCAAGTGCTCCGCTCAAGTGTGTGTGTGTGTGTGTGTGTGTGTGTGTTAGTTAGTTACCATTTTGTCCTAGGCACATGTCGATTTGACACTAGGCCTGTTGTATGTATGTGTGTGTGTGTGTGTGTGTGTGTGTGTTTGTGTGTGTGTACAGTGTCATGAAGACTTATCAATATTTGTTTAAATTATCGAAGAAGCACATTCTCATTTTTACACTCAGTTCTATAAAACATTCAATAAATGGTTAGTTGTCGTAGCTTTAGTAAAAACATTCTTAATCAAAGAATATAAATACTGAAAACTATTCAATGCATCCATGGGAACAAGTGGTTTAAAGCAAAGAACATACTGTGACCGGCCGGGATTTGAAAACAGAGTTGTCTAGAAAGCCTCCAGAGGAAGCTAATTAAACTATGGACGCCCTGAACCACTACGATAGTGGTTCATTGGTTTATGTAGCTTCCAAGGAAGCTGCCTAGACAATTCGGGTTCAAATTCCGGCTAGTCTGAGTAAGTTCTACACTGAAAATAATGTGTAACTCCTTGATGATTAATTACCTCTTTATGATAATACGCGGAGGTGCATGGACACATTACTCTCAAGAACGAAGATGAACATACTTTCCTTGACATGCTTTGAGTAAATAGAAGAATAATGAACATATACCAATATAGGCCCGAAATGCTAGTGGCTTTCTTATGTGCCTAACAATTTTTTATTATAAGTAAACTACATTACCTGAATACTGCAGAAAACAAATAAATTATTTGTATTTGTAACATTGGTAGACTTGTTGTTGACTGTTTTATAGTTTAAAAATGTTACTAGGAACCGCTGGAATTAGTGATGATAAATCTTTTGGTGTCTCCCTCTACATTAGGTATACTGAGAATGGTGAGAGGTAATTCTGGAATCGTATATGAAAGTGTTGGTTAAATTCAGTGTACTGTGGCTCACAGAACTCGCTCTCCTACAGGTTGTATATCCCTTCCTGCACGAAGTTCCCTTCATTACCCTTTCAACGTCAGGGATGGAACAACGCCATAGCTCCGTTCTGGGCAACGTTCTCAACCCAGCCTACGCCCCTAATTTCTTGGAGGACTACCCAAGACCCATGAGCATCTGGCATCGCTTCTACAATACTTTGGTACAAATTGGATTTGCGCTTTACTGGAGGAAATGGACCATTGTGCCACTGGTACAAAAAGAGGTGAGCAACATGCAGTCATAGATGCAGTAACAGACAATACACTAAGTTGGTGCAGCCGATAATCGTCAAGAAACGAGTAAAATTATACAAAATTATACTGTTTCTTAAAAAGTGTAGTTATAATTTTACTATAATGTGAGGAAGCTAATGTTACTTTAAACAACAGAATCCTCTTGATTTTTGACGCAATACTGAACCCACCACTATTGTGATTTCCATCAGATCTCAGCACGGTTCTCAGAGCTGCCACTGTTGTTGGACCTAGAGAGGAACGTGAGTTTATCACTGCTCAACAGTCACTTTTCTATGAATACACCACTGCCTCTCCTGCCCTCACAGGTGGAGGTGGGCGCCATGCACTGTCGTCCTGCCAACCCTCTGTCTCAGGTGACTTGCTCTGACTACCTGACCCATGTTTGTATTATTTTTCTGCCACCTTAACAATATCACTGGTCCTGTCCATGATCAATCGTTGTTATCTCGTTCATTATATAATTCTTTCATTAAAAGTTAAAAAAGCACGCTTATTTTTACAGGAATTAGAATCGTGGATCACAGGATCGGGATATTCTGGCGTAATCTACTTCAGTTTGGGATCTTTTGCACGCAGTTCCTCAATGCCGGTCCAGTACCGCGACCTCTTCATCCAGGCTTTCCGCAGGCTGCCACAGCGAGTCATCTGGAAATACGAGGAAGAGCTGGAGGACGTCCCTGACAACGTGATGATCAGAAAGTGGCTTCCCCAGCAGGATATTCTTGGTGAGTCTTAACTTGTACAGCAGCCTCAATTACAGTCGCCGCGTATTATCTGTACTTTTTAGTAGTTATGGGAGCTTTTCTGCCAGTGTCTTTCCCAAAATTCCCACTATGTTTCCACAACCTGAATTCTATCTTACCTTCATTCTTACATATTATCACATTTCTTCCATTAATTTACACAATATATATAGCTGGAATATATTCATTATAAAGAAACATTTTTGACATTATATCTTTTTATATAACATTATAATAAGTGATCAGAAACTGGGCTGTGACGGTGATGAAAACCACGGAAAAACAACTAACGAAGATGGTACATCAGGAATCTTAAGTCTAAAGTCGGACAGTTTAAATTAAAATAATGAATGCTGATAAAACACTGTAATAAGTATTCTCCCTGGTGGCCACCTGAGGGAAGAAAGAATACATCTTGCTTAATATGCATTATAATTTACACTTCAGGCAGCAGTTTTTTGCATAGTAATTCACGAAATCTAAGTGTAAATAAGGGACAAGAATGAACCGAAACATCTTGCTCTTTCATTCTCGTCCTGTGTGCGTTATTATAATAAAGAAATCGTTACTGAAATTATGATGACCAAATCAGCAGCGAGTCAAGGAAGGTTCCTTGATGCTTGTGAGACGAGTCAAGGAAGGGTCCTTGATGCTGGTGAGACGAGTCAAGGAAGGGTCCTTGATGCTTGTGAGACGAGTCAAGGAAGGTTCCTTGATGCTGGTGAGACGAGTCAAGGAAGGGTCCTTGATGCTGGTGAGACGAGTCAAGGAAGGGTCCTTGATGCTGGTGAGACGAGTCAAGGAAGGGTACTTGATGCTGGTGAGAAGCTTCATGTGTCATTCTTTCCCAGTGGATCTGTACAATCCCTACAGGTTTAACGCTTCCCCTACAAATATAACAATAAAAATGATGATTATGATAAAAAGACTAAAAAGAATATTTGTAAAAATGATAATAATGATAATAGTAATAACAATTATACTATCACTACTGCTACTACTACTACTACTGCTACTACTACTACAACTACTACTACTACTACTAATAATAATGATAATAACTGTCAGCATAATTCAACATACATTAGCCGTGATGCCACAGACTTGAAATACTGTCAGGTTAGTAGAGTTCAAACTCTGCTAGACGCCCCGCAGTGAGGGGCAGGCAGTCAGACACTTACCTTCAGGCAGACAGGACAAGAGTGCAGGCTGGGCTTCCTACTACTTATTTCTCAATATATCAGTTTACCGTCTCAGTGATTATCATTTTCCATTTATTCTCCACTTAAAGACCCTTCACGACAAATGGTGGCAGCGGTGGGATAGTAGGTTCGTTAAACCCATCTCCTCACCTGGTAAATCAATTGCTTTACCAGGTGAGGAGATGAGGCTAAGTCTTCCTCCTTTACTGGTGGAATAGATGGACTCTGGTTGAAATAGCACCGGTCCACTGGTGATGGAAATTGATGGTAGAGGTGATAGTGTTGGTGATGATAGTGTAGACGTGTTGGTGATGATGGTGGTGGGGGTGCTTGGTGCTGGTGCTGACAGCATGAGTTCACAAACATAAGACACTCTCTCTTTCACCTTATATGTCTAATTCATTTCAGCCACACCCACCTGGTGGGCATGATGTTGTCGTCGTGACAACATCAGGTTATGACAAAAATATCGAGAAACCCTCGACTATTCACATGGTGTTTAAGACCTAATTCCTAAATAGATTTATCAATCCATCAAACGAAGTGCAAATGCGTTCTCACCTATTTTACGACTTCATTCGACCTATATTGGTAATTGCTTGATCTAAAACATAACCCAAGACTTTTCAACTGAGAGTGTGACATGAGTGTGACATGAGAGTGTGACATGAGAGTGTGACATGAGTGTGACATGAGTGTGACATGAGTGTGACATGAGAGTGTGACATGAGAGTGTGAATTGATTACTGTCGGTTCCAACTTGATGTTACACAAAACTAATTCACCCCCTGTTTATCACCACATCTACTTTCTACTATTAATTTTTCTTTAACTACCACTTCCACTGCCATCCTTTTTCTACTTCTAATTCCTTTTCTTCCTCTCTTATTCCCGACCTTTTTCCTCTTGTCTAGATATACTGGCTCCTTCACTCTATTCTATTAGTGTGACTTTGTAAATTGGCCAAGTCGGACCGAAACGTCGTCGTAAGCTCCTCTTATGTGCGGGTTATTTGTGTATTGTTTCAGTCACGGTATTGTGCCTTTTTATTCTTTACTTAAACCAGTAAGAGGGAGATACACCTGGTGTCCTACATATGAAGTAACCTGTAGGAATCTTTACTGAAGAAACGTTTCGCCACACAGTGGCTTCATCAGTCCAATACAAAGCAGGAAGGTGTAAGGAGAGGAGTAGTTTGAGGTAATCAGTCCCTTAGCCTGGAGTCGATGTGTTCAGTACATCAATCTTGCAGAAAGTACAGCATAGGGCCGTAGAAGTGGCTTATATGCTGTAGTCAGGTGAGGCAAAACAGGAGGAGGCGGGATCACAGTGGTACAATCCACTAGTGTAAGTAGGTCTTCGTCCGAAGGTTGGACAAGTGTTGAAGAATTCTTTGTATCAAGATCCCGTGATGTTGCAGTGTCTGTTTGGCGAAACGTTTCTTCAATAAAGATTCCCATATGTTGCATAAGTGTCTCAATTTTCAACTTGTCGGTTTTAAAACCATTTATCATATATGAAGTAACCTACACACACACACACACACACACACACACACACACAGTAGCGGCCAGTGAAGAAGCGGGGCCAGGAGCTATGACTCGACCCCTGCAACCACAACTAGGTGAGTACACTCATTCACACAAGACACTGGAGGACAGGGGACACATGATAACGACATATAAAATACAGTGGACAGTGATTGTGAGAGGGTCACTAATCAACCATACGAGTGAGAAACAATAGTATATAAAATATGAAAGAGGTTATATTGGGTAGAAGAGTGAGGGAAGTAGGCCTACACGGCAGGCAGCTGCTGCCACTTGTTGATAAAATTATAAATAACAGGACAAGTGGTGACCCAAAAGTGAGAACGATAAGTGTAAAGTCAGAGGCTAGATTAAAGGATGAGCAGGAAGGGAAATAATTACAGTGAGAAACAATAATAACAAAACACAGGAGCAGTGCGGTACGACAACGCCTTGAAGGACAAGAAGCAGACCACCCGACCACATTTCTGCCAGACGCACGAATATTCAGCCATTTTGTGGCTAATGGTCATGTAAAATATCTCCAGGAATTGTTAATAGCTGGAAGTTAGGTGTCTACCTCAGAGAGCCTAATTATCAGAAACAGAGTCATTAGCATTCAATAAGGAAAAAAGAATAGGGGGTAAGGCGTTGTGCCATTGCGCATGTGCTGAAGACACATCACACACTCACGTATATACAGTGTAGTAATGCAGGTTAGCTTTATTATTATTGTTAATTAAGATTAGTCTTATTATTGTTGTTAATTAAAAAACTCTGCAACTCTGTACATGTATACAATAATTAGTATACATGTGACGTGTGTACACAATCACTCACAAACGCACACACACTCAACCGTTAGCCAGACACGGCTGTAAATAAGCTAAAAACGGTTTTACTCCCTTCCCATAACACACACACACACACACACGTTCCGATACCTTAGTAAGGAATCGTTAAAGACACTGTACACCGTGTACGTCAGGCCCATACTACTTTCAAAAATGCTCAATATTACTTTCCTATAAGATAATCTCAATTTTGAATAATATGTTACTATTATGTTACCCCCTACTCACCCAAAACTAAATACTCATACTATAAGTTACTGTCAAAAATGCTCTATGTTATTTTCCTTAAGATAATCTCCATTTCATATTACCATTCTCCTAAACACTTGTTACAATCTAATATCATCATATAATAATTTTAACAGTATAATATCATCATATTGTAATTTGAAAACAAATTTTAATTAGAATAAACTCAATAAATTTATCTAATATTATGTACATAGTCTATATGTCACTAAATTAAGCTGCCCCTAATGCCATGGCATATCAGTGGCTCTCCTTGCACTCAGTTTATATTGTAACTACCAATACCTATGTAATCTGCAATGAAATAAAATTTACTTTACTTTACTTTACTAGCACCAGTTTGGAACCCACACCTGGTCAAGCATGTCAAGTAATTAGAGAAAGTGCAAAGGTTTGCGACAAGGTTAGTCCAGAGCTAAGGGGAATGTCCTACGAAGGAAGGTTAAGGGAAATCGGCCTGAGGACACTGAAGGACAGGAGGGTTAGGGGAGACATGATAACGACATACAAAATACTGCGTGGAATAGACAAGGTGGATAGAGACAGGATGTTCCAGAGAGGGGACACAGAAACAAGGGGTTACAATTGGAAGTTGAAGACTCAGATGAGTCAAAGGGATGTTAGGAAGTATTTCTTCAGTCATAGAGCTGTCAGGAAGTGGAATAGTCTAGCAAGTGATGTAGTGGAGGAAGGAACCATACATAGCATTAAGACGAGGTGTGATAAAGCTAATGGAGCAGGGAGAGAGAGGACCCAGTAGCGATCAGTGAAGAGGCGAGGCCAGGAGCTGTGTCTCGACCCCTGCAACCACAATTAGGTGAGTACAACTAGGTGAGTAAGGTGAGTACACACACACACACACCAGCACACGTGTTTTTCAGGCACTTGTAGAAGCTGAGTTGACTTAGTATTATTTATACATAGAAGGGTGAGGTGTAGTTAAGTGAGGAGGATTATTTCTGGGCACACATAAACATAAATGCACACACACACACACACACTCCTCTCTCTCGCCTCTCTCTCTCACTCTCCTCTCCCTCTATCCTCTCTCACCTCTCCTCCTCTCTCCTCTCTCGCTCTCCCTCTCTCGCCTCTCTCTCTCTCTCCTCTCTATTCCTCTCTCTCACTCCCTCTCTCATATCTCTCTCTCTCTCTCTCCTCCTCTCTCTCCTCTCTCTCTCTCTCTCTCTCTCTCTCTCTCTCTCTCTCTCTCTCTCTCTCTCTCTCTCTCTCGCTCTCTCTCACCCTCTCTCACCTCTCTCTCTATCCTCTCACTCTCTCACCTCTCTCTCCTCTCTATAGCCTCTCACTCCCTCTCTCACCTCTCTCATCTCTCTCTTCTCTCGCATCTCTCGCTCTTTCTCCCTCTCCCACCACTCTCTCTTTCCTTCTCCCTCTCCCACCACTCTCTCTTTCCTTCTTCCTCTCTATCCTCTCTTTCACTCTCTATCTCCCTCTCCTCTCTCTCCCTGTCTCTCTGTCGCCTCTTTCTCTTCTTCCTCTCCCTCCCTCCTTTCATCTCTCTCTCTCTCCTCTCACTCTCTCCCTCTCGTACCTCTCTCTCTCCCTCTCTCACCTCTCTCTTTCCTCTCTCGCCTTCCTCTCTCTCCCTCCTTCCTCTCTACCTCTCCCCCTCATCTCTCGCTCCCCTCTATCTCCCCTATCTCGCTTTCTCCTCACCCCATAACCCAAATCCCCTCCTCCCCATCCCCCCACTCTCCATTCACCTCTGGTGATTCTCCCTCTTCCTGTCTCTCTCTCTCCTTCCTCTCACTCCCTCCTTCCTGTCTCTCTCTCCCCTTCCTCTCACTCCCTCTCAGGTCTCCCTCCTTCTGAAAATCTCCTCCCTCCCTCTGACACTCTCTCTGCCTCTCTCTCTATACCACTTTCTCTGCCTCTCTGTATACCACTCTCTCTGCCTCTCTATACCACTCTATCTGCCTCTCTCTCTATACCACTCTCTCTGTCTCTCGATACCACTCTCTCTCTACCTCTATCTCCCTGTCTCTCTCTACCTCTATCTCTCTGTCTCTCTCTCCCTCTCCCTAAATCTCTCCCTCTCTCTTCCCCTCCCCCTCCCATTATCCCTCCCTCTCTCACTCTTCCTCTCCCTCTCTCGCTCCCCCTTCCTTCCCTGCTTGATCCGCCCCCTACCACACTACCTCCAAACAAATTCCCCCCTCTCTCTCTCTTCTTCTCCCTCTATCCCTTAATTGAGTACCCTGCCCTATGACCCCTCCTCTCTATCCCTCTCCTCTCTCCCTCCCTTCTGACACTCTCACTACATCCATAAGGGCACATCGCAGGAATATGGGCAGTTCAGGGAGAAGGATGCCAACAAGGGGTACGATGGTCGCTCCGGGGAGTTCACAGTGGGAGGAGGAACTCAATAAAAGGGAGAAGGAATGGGAGAGGAAGATATTGATGATCAACGAGGGAATGGAGAGGAGGATCGCTGAAGAGAGCAGAAAATGGGAAATGCAAGTCAAAAATGCAGAAGACAAGATCCAGATCTTAGAAGTGAAGCTGCAGAGCCTGACACAAGTGGGGCCCGAAACAAGAGGAGCAGGATACCAACACCTATCAAAGGGATTGAGGAGAAAAAAGAACTCTTGTATGCACAGGCACTGTCAGACACATGTGGGGCATCTGACACAGTCATAGGGAATGCGGAGAAAAAAGAACTCTTGTATGCTCAGGCACTGTCAGACACACGTGGGGCCCGATACAAGATGAGTAGGATACTAACACCACATGAGAGGGATATAGATAAAGCAGCCAGGGACAAGAAGGGCTCCACAGAAGCAAAGCATGAGGGCACAGTAACAACACATGAGAGGGTAGTCAAAGCCGCAGATGCACTAAATGCAGAGGCCCCAACAATATACAGCAATGGACAGGGGCAAATGAGTAGGCCAGACACACAGAGGAACACAGGGGCTACAACCATGACAGAACCGGAAGATGATAATGCATCTCTGATGAGGCAAAGGGAGACACAGTGGGAGGAGGAAAGGGAGAAGTCGATCTTTATCTACGGCCTTAAGGAAGTCGAAGGGGTCACCCATGACAGAAGGAAACAGGAGGAAAAGGAAAGGATTATAGGTATTATGCTAGCAACAGGGGGAGACACGTCCCAGGTGACAAATTTTTGGAGAATCGGGTGGTACACAAGGGGAAGATATCGGCCCCTCAAAGTAATCCTCAATGCAGAATCAGCCCGTACCATGATCCTGCAAGAGAAAGCACGGCTGAGGGTGACTCAGGAGTACCACGATGTATACCTAGATCGGGACAGAACGCAGGAAGAAAGGGAGGCCCAAAATGAGAGGATAAGAAGCGAAGGGAGGAGAGAGAGGGGGGAGACAGCGAGGTACAGGGAGCACCAGGCCCAGGCAGAAGGACAACCACACCCACCGGAAGCACTCACGGAGGGCCTCAAACCACAGCAACCCAACGGCAACCATTTAGTTTAACATCGCACACACACATCATTTCCCCTGTCCCCACCCCAGCAACCCAAAACCCATCATCACCACTACCCCACTCCATCACAAACCCCACCCAATCAGCCCACACTCCAACCATAACCCCCCACCCATGCAACAACCCTCATATGAACCCTGCCCCCCCCCCCATCCTGCCGGGATCCCCCAGGGCCACAGTATTGGAAACCAGGCTGAAGGTTTGGTACACAAATGCAGATGGAATCACGAATAAGTATGAAGAATGGAATGAGAGAATAGGTGAAATGTCCCCAGACATCATAGCAGTCACAGAAACTAAACTAAATGAGGCAATATCAGACACAATCTTCCCACAAGGATATCAGATCCTGAGGAAAGATAGAAGGAGCAGGGGGGGAGGAGGGGTCGCACTACTCATAAGGAGTCATTGGAGATTTGAGGAAATGGCAGGAATGGAGGTGTGTAGAGAAAGGGACTTTATAGTAGGTACCATCCAGTCTGATGGTACCTCCTACAAACTGTAGGAGGCCAGGAGGAATATGACAAGAACAACAGAGCAATGGTGGACACCCTGGCGGAGGTGACAAGAAAAGCGCACATGAGCAGAGCGAAGTTACTGGTCATGGCGATTTCAACCACAAAGAGATCGACTGGGAGAACCAAGAACCACGTGGGGTCCAGAAACTTGGAGAGCCAAGATGATGGACGTGGTACTGGAAAACCTGATGCACTAACATGTCAGGGACACGACCAGAGATAGAGGAGAGGACGAACCAGCAAGGCTGGACCTTGTATTCACTCTGAATAGCTCAGATATCGAGGACATAACACACGAGAGCCCCCTGAGAGCCAGTGACCATATGGTGCTGAGCTTTGAGTACATAGTAGAGATACAGGGGGGAGAGGGAAAACGGTGCTGAAAGAGACACACCAGACTATAAAAGAGGGACTACAGGGTATGAGGAATTTCCTGCAGGAGGTTCTGTGGGAAAGGGAAATGGAAGGACAGTCAGTAAATGAAATGATGGAATACGTAGCGACAAAGTGCAAGGAGGCAGAGGAACGGTTTATACCCAAAGGAAAAAGAATAAATGGGAAGACAAGAAAGAGCCCCTGGTTTACCCAAAGATGCAGGGAGGCAAAGACTCAGAGTGCCAGAGAATGGAAAAGGTACAGAAGGCAAAGAACCCACGTAAACAAGGAGATTAGTCGAAGAGCTAGAAACGAGTATGCACAGGTACGGAGGGAGGCCCAGAAACAGTACGAAAACGACATAGCATCGAAAGTCAAGTCTGACCCGAAACTGATGTACAGCCACATCAGAAGCAAGACAACAGTAAAGAACCAGGTGATAAGGCTGAGGAGGGAAGATGGGGAACTCACAAGTAATGATCAAGAGGTATGTGAGGAGCTCAACTCGAGGTTTAGGAAGTATTCACAGTGGAGGAAGGAAGGCAGTTGGGTAGACAAGACGGGTGCATCACCAACAAGGGATGTATCGAGTGCTGGAGGGCATACACACATCTGAGGGGAGGTGAAGCAGTTACTCAGTGACCTTGATACCTCAAAGGCGATGGGTCCGGACAATCTCACCATGGGTCCTTCGGGAAGGAGCTGAGGTTCTGAGTGTGCCACTTACCAAAATTTTCAACACATCCCTTGAAACTGGGCAGCTACCTGAGATATGGAAAAGGCCAACGTTGTCCCCATCTTTAAAAAAGGAGACAGAAAAGAGGCACTAAACTACAGACCGGTGTCACTTACGTGTATAGTGTGCAAAGCTTGGAGAAAATCATCAGGAAAAGAATGGTGGAGCATCTGGAGCAGAACAGATAATGAACGCCAGACAGCACGGATTCAGGAAGGCAAAACCTGTGTAACAAACCTCCTGGGGTTCTATGATAAAGTAACAGAGGTAAGGCAAGAGAGAGAAGGGTGGGTTGACTGCATTTTCTTGGACTGCAGGAAGGCCTTTGACACAGTTCCTCACATGAGATTAGTAAAGAAGCTGGAAGACCAAGCGTGTATAACAGGAAGGGCACTGGAATGGATCAAGGAATACCACAGGGAGACAACAACGGGTCATGGTGCATGATGAGGTATCACAGTGGGCGCTGACGAGCGGTGTACCGCAGGAAGTGGAATAGTTTAGCGAACGATATAGTGGAGGCGGGAACCATACATAGTTTTAAGACAAGGTATGATAAAGCTCATGGAGCAGGGAGAGCAAAGACCCAATAGCGGACAGTGCAGAGGCGGGGCCAGAGCTGAGTCTCGTCCCCTGCAACCACAATTAGGTGAGTACAATTAGTGAGTAAAACACACACACACACACACACACACACACACACACCCCTCACACACACACACACACACACACACACACACACACACTACCCCACACACACACACACACACACACACACAGGTGTATGATGGATGTGAATGGAAAACCTCATGCATCAACATGTCAGTTACACTACTAGAGAAAGAGAGGGGATGATGAACCAGCCGACTGGGCCCTGTGTTCACCTTGAGCAGTTCGGACATTGAGGATATCACATATGAGAGACCCACGGAGCCAGTGACCACGTGGTTCTGAATTTTTGAGTACATAGTAGAGTTAAGACGTGAAGAGGGTAACAGGAGTTGAAAGGGAAAAGCCAAACTATTAAAGGGGGACTACACTGGTATGATGAAACTTCCTGGACGGCAACCTAAGAAGCTTCATTAAAAAAGGAATGAAAGAACTTACCCCTGTACGTAAAGAATGGTTTGATTAGTCGGGAACCCCACACCTGGTCAACCAAAAAATTGAGAAAGTGAAAAGGTTTTTGGGAAAAGGCATTTCCACAACTAAATTTGCTATGAAGAAAGGTTGGGGGAAAAATGGGAAAAACACGGGAGGGAAGGGTTAGGGGAAATGAAACAATACAAAATACTGGGGGAATCGACAAGGAGTAGTGACAGGATGTTCCAGAGAGGAAACACAGAAAAAAGGGGGACACAACGGGAAGCGGACTCGATGAGTCGGGGGTTTTAGGAAGAACCACCCAAAGAGTATTTGGGGAAGTGGATTTTTTACCGATATAGGGGAGGCAAACCCATACATAGTTTTGACAAGGTATGATAAAGCCAGGACGGGAACAGAGCCCCAGAGGGGACGTGAGGGGGGGGGCCCCGGGAGTGAGTCCCCCCCTGCAACCAAAATTGGGATACACACGTGCAGGAGGGGGGGAGGAATATGAAGAAAATGGTGGACCCCTGGCTGAGGTGGCAAGAAATCACTGAGCAGAGCAAAATTAGGGTTATAGACGATTCAACACAGGGGTTGTTGGGGGAAACCGGTCCAGCAAGACTGGCCCCGTGTTTCACCCTGAGTAGCTCAGACATTGGGGACATCACCATAAACCCCCCTTGGATTAGTGATCATTTGATTTTGAAACATAGTAGATTTAAAATGGAGAGGGTAAAGGAATAGAAGGGAAAAAAGCCAAGCTACAAAAGGGGTTATGGAAAGAAATTGGGGGGGTAAACGAAATATGGACTCCAACCAAAATGCGGGGGAAAGGGGAAAAGGTTTTTTCCCCAAACCCCAAAGAATAAGGGGAAAGGGCCCGGCGACACTTTTTTACCCAAAATTGTGGAGGCAAAAAGATAGAGAATGGAAAAAAACAGAAGAAAAGGACCAAAGGGAAAAAAAAGAGATCAGTAAAAACCCGAAACAGTATGCCAAAATAAGGAGGGAGGAAGGACAGACCAAACAACATAGCATCGAAAGTCAAGTCTGCCCCGGTTATTGTAAGCCACATCAGGAGGGAAGAAAAGTTAAAGACCGGGTGATCAGGCTGGGAAGGAAGTGGGAGCCCAAAAAAAGTTTTAAAGGTATGGAGGACCCCTAAACCCGAATTTAAGGAAGATTTACGGGTGGAGACAAAAAAACCCTGGGGAAGTCTGAACAGAAGGGACACCAACAAGGGAAACCAACAAGTTTTGGGATGAAATACACAAACCAAAAGAGGGGGTGAAGAAGTTAGGGCCCTTTGATCTTCAAGGTCACTTAGAGGGGGAACAGAAAATTTGTGTGCCCCCAACAACACATCTATTGAAACTGGAAAATACCTGAGGTAGGGAAAAGGGGCAAAAGATCCCCATTTATAAGAAAGGAGACAGACAAAAGGCAAAAAACTATAAACCAGTTTTACTGACGTGTATAGTATGAAAAGTTTGAAGACCATCAGGGGGGGAGAGTGGTGGAGAAACCAGAATGGAACAAGTTTTAAAAACCCGACAACCAGCACGGTTTCATGGGGGAAAACCCCATGTCACAAACCTACGGGTTTTTATGAAAATGGAAGTAAGACACAGAGAGGGGGGTAGATTGATTTTTTTGGACTGCAAGAAACCCTTTTGGGGCACATTTCCCTAAAAGAAAGTGGAAAAGCTAGGGGGATCAGGAACATATAACAGGAAGGGCTTTGCAGTGGATCAGGGGAATAATTGAGGGAGGCTCAAGGAGTCTTTTTAGGGACGAGGTATCACATAGGCCTGTAAAAGTGGGGTTTCCCCAAACAGGGGCCCCCCCAGGACCAGTCCCTTTTTTTGTGGTATATGTGAATGACATGACGGAAGGGATAGACTAAATGTCCCTTTTTTCATTAAGTACCAAATGAAAAGTCTTTTGAATAAAATGCCCCTTTAAAGCCATGGTCCAGTGGGCCCCCTTGGGATTACAGTTTTAAATTGTAACACCAATACATGTAACAGTGAAATTGGGAAAATGCATTGAAAAAAAAATATTATAATTTTTAAGGGTTTTTTCCAATCTTCTTAGGAAAAATATAATGAAAAAAACAACAAAAAAAAAATTTAAAAAATTTATTTTAAAAGAAAGAAAAAAATAAAAATACAAAAAATGACTATAATAATCCCATCTTAAGAAAAATGAAAACAAAAAAAATATATATATCTGAAACCCAAAATTGATATTTTTAAAGGGTTTATCTTTTAAAAAAAAATGAATGATATTAGCCCCCGTGGGGGGTGGTGGTGGTGGTGGTTGCGCATCGATGTTTCCCAAAAAACCCAAAAGTTTTCCCCATTTACAATGTTCCCAAAATATCAGGGGCTTGGGGGGGGAAGGTTTTACCTGGAAAGTACAGTTGCCTGGGGGGTTTCTAGGTATGGACTTTGGGGAAATACTGGCGGAGTGGTTTGGGGTTAATGACTGTTTCCCCACTTGGAGACCCCCCCCCCCCACCAGCCTTTAATGATGATCCTGCAAAAAAAAGAGGACTGTGGGGGAAACCAAAAAGGGAAATTTCTCACCACTCTAGCATTTTTCACATGGTAGGCATAAGGCCTTTAAAAAAAAATTTTGAAACTATCAAAAACCTTACCAAAAACCAAGGGAAAGGGAAAAGGGGGAAATTAATGTTGCTAAACATGAGGGGAAGCCCAAAAAATTAAAGAGGAAGTTCTTTAAAAATAAAATAATTAAGAACGAGGCCCCCGAAGTACTTTAAAAGTGAGGTCGGGGCGTGGTCAGTCAATGATTTTTAACCTTTTGGCCGGGGCCCAGCATTAACCTCCCCACCGGGGGGAAAAGGGG